>JAXGGA010006368.1:0-70473 GCA_038373865.1 Uloborus plumipes
CACTAAACTGTTCGTAAGTTTTCCGTTTTAAAACAAAATTATATTTTTGGGAGCAGTAGTTACGAACGAAGATCTGAATATTGATGTGAAAGAAAAGAGGGTGAAAAATGGCAATAATTTTGATGGAAAACTCGAATTTTGCGGAAAATGTATTGTTTTGGAAGCATTTAAAAAAATAAATAAACTGCTTCCAATAATGGAAAATTTGATGCACTTGAAATTATCTTTGTTCTTTAAAACTCAACTCATAACACGAAGAAAGAATTGCGAAAAAACATTGGTAACGCATGCATCAGTTTCGTAACAAATATCTTCTACTTCGGCCGACATTATTTATTATCCAAATTGATTAGATTGTTGATTGTTTTGCTATGCTGCAAATTGTACTTTAATAGGATTATAAATTTGGTGAATTTCTGTTTTAAGTTTTTGCTCTCGACTTTAAAGACACTTTTTAAAGAATTTCTACTGGTTTTGTTAATATAAATTTTTTTTTGCTTCTTAGGATTCCAAATATTCTGTTCGAGGAAGAGCTACTGAATTTGTTTTAATAAAAGCTGAAGAAGGCTTTTGGAAAAGACTTCTGAAAGAAGATAAAAAGGTATAATTTTAGTTGACTTGAAATTAATTATATTTGTAATGATTCTAAAAAGAATTTGATTTTTCATTGTTGAAGTATAATAAATTAAAAAGTATTTATGAATCTTTAAAGCTCACTGAAATATTTTAAGTTAATTTTTGAAAGATTGAAAGGAGTGTTTTATTATAATTATTTTATTAAATGTTGTTAGGATACTTAAACTGCACTGTAGAGTAGGGTGGAGCGAAAAACAAAAATTTTGGAATTTTATTCTGTAATACCCGGCAAAAGCTGTGCATGCGTAAGTACAAAACACATGTAAAATATTATCAAGTTTAAAGAACTCCTTTAGGGTCCTACCAGGGCTTGAATTTCTCTAAAAATACGAAAAAATGTCAATTTTCAAAATTTTTTTGGAAAATATAAATAATCACCATGTTTGTTTGATAACCATTAACATGCTTCCTTTTAACACTCTTTTCATGCATCTTCAAAATTATTTACATTCTATTCAGTATTAAGTTCGTACATAAACCGTAAAGTTCCGTGAAATAAACCAAAAATTGACTTTTTTTTATCATTTTTTGCACATAGCAATAATTCTTCATTTGTAATCCAGATTCTATTTTTTTGCAATGAATGGGCTAAATGCAGCTTTTAGTTGTAATTGCAATTATATTTCGTTGCATTAACAGCCCAGAACGCACCACAAGGGGGTAGCTGCATTTCGGGTGTCATTCTGCATTTTCCATCCACCCAGCCACGTCAATTACATATTTTCAACACATTTATACGGATGCAATTACTATCTGATGTTAAACAGGTTCCTTTTGAATCAAAGTTTGAAGTTTGACTTATGACTCAGTTTTTACATTGACGATTTTGAGCATAAAGTTTTTCATTTAAATTCATATCTTGTCTCTTCCTTTAATAATAGCAATCTGCCATTTCACTAACCAGTTTTGAACCTTTAAAAAAGTCGGAGTGTAGAGGAGGTATACTTATTGAATCACTGATAAAGTAAAACTTGTTTTTGAAAAGTTGTCTTATTAACGTCGCAAGAACTCGGTGGAAGATACCAAAGCTTTAAGAACGGATAAAAGTACTTGATAGACATTGTCAATGTGATACAGAAAGAAAAAAGTGACCCTGATCTCACTATCAAAAATCGGAGACCTTTCAGTCATTAGCTTTCATTAATTCGAGCTATCAGAGTTATGAAGCTGTTGATTTTCAAGCAGAGTTTCTAAAGAGTTAAAGATACTCGTTAGTTATATCATTAAAAATACGCTTCTGTATAGTTCAAGAAATTAGAAATTTAAAAAAAAGAAAGAAAATCTCCGTGAAAGAAAATTTCCATGGAACTGTAATCATATTAAAAATTACACATTCTATAAAATTTCAAAACTATAAGAATAAATTGACTGGTCAACGCGTGTTTACTTTCCTCCCATTAATGATGTTAATTAAAAAATCTCATAGTTTGAACCTTCAAAACTTAATATTAGTCAAAAGTTATCATTTAGTTATCAAAGTGTTTTCGGATGTTGTATGCCTTTCCGTAACCAAACTCCTTTTACAGTTTGACTATCGTCCACTGGCATGGCCAATTACAAGTTCTCAAAATTAACAAAGCAGGCATCTCTTCGAATCAGCGGATACACGAAAAAGAGAAGATCATCAATTAAAGGAATTATAGATTGCGTAACTTTTATTATACATACAATTCCATGTTTCATGGAAATTTTTTCTTTTTTTTTTAAATTTCTAATTTCTTGAACCATTATATTATTTAAAGATATAACTGACGAGTATCTTCATCTCATTAGAAATTCATCTTGAAAATTAACAGATTTAAAACTGTGTCAGCTCAAATTAACGAACGCTAATGACTGAAAGATTTCCGATTTTTAATAGTGATATCAGGGTCACATTTTTCTTTCTGTTTTACATTGACTATGCCCATCAAGTACTTTTACTCGTTTTATAAATCCGTTTTTAAAGCTTTGATATCTTCCACCGAGTTCTTGCAACGTTAATAAGTTAACTTTTCAAAAACAAGTTGCACTTTATCAGTGAGTCATTAAGTGTACCTCTTCTACACTCCGACTGTTTTAAGGGTTTAAAACTGGTTAGTGAGACGGTAGACTGCTATTGAAGGAAAAGACAAGATATGAATTTAAATGAAAATCTTTATGGCTCACAATCATCAATGCCAAAACTGAGTCATAAGTCTAACTTCAAACTTTGATTCAAAAGGAGAAACCTGTTTAACATCAGATAGTAGTGGCATGCGTATAAATGTGTTGAAAATATGTAAACAACGTGGCTGGGTGGATGGAAAATTCAGAATGACACCCGAAATGCAACTACCTCCTTGTGGTGCGTTCTGGGCTGTTAATGTAACGAAATATAATTGCATTTACAACTAAAAACTGCATTTTGCCCATTCATTGCAAAAAATAGTATCTGGATTACAAAAGAAGAATTGTTGCTATGTGCAAAAAATGGTAAAAAAGTCAAATTTTGGTTAATTTCACAGAACTTTACGGTTTATGTACGAACTTAATACTGAATAGAATGTAAATAATTTTGAAGATGCATGAAAAGAGTGTTAAAAGGAAGCATGTTAATGGTTATAGAACAAACATGGGGATTATTTATATTTTCCAAAAAAATTTTGAAAATTGACATTTTTTCGTATTTTTAGAGAAATTCAAGCCCTGGTAGGACCCTAAAGGAGTTGTTTAAACTTGATAACATTTTACATGTGTTTTGTACTTACGCATGCACAGCTTTTGCCGGGTATTACAGAATAAAGTTCCAAAATTTTTGTTTTTCGCTCCACCCTACTGTAGAGTGTAGAAATTTTTTTTCTAAAGTACGCAATAAATATTACTAAAGCAATTTTAGATTAAATGCTTGTAATTCAAATCAAATTTTATAAAGATAACATTTTATTGCACTTTAAAAGCAGAAAATTGAGGGAAAGTAAACTTACAGAACAGTGTTTCATGAAAAATGTAAACTGTAATTAAAATAACAATAAATAAAAAAGCTTTTAAAAATTTAATTTTTTTTCTTCCACTCATAGTGAAACTGGTTACTTGACGCGACGATAGCTCGACTACCTCGCCAAGTCCACATTTATTTTTAATAATTGGTCCAGTGTTAATTTCAATAGAGGACAACCTTTCTAACTTGACACACATTTATAGGAACCTCTACATCTATTTGATATTTTAGTCCCCTTTTTGCTCCCGATATTCTTTCGCATTGACCATTTCAAGAATTTGCCATTTTTCGATCAGCAAAGTATTTTGTTTTTAGAAAGAGCATTTTAGAGTATTAGCTTTTGTACCCAAAGGAGTTGAGGGAATGATTTTTTTAGATTGAGTGAGAAGATATTTAAAGTAGTTTAGAATGCTCAAGTGTAGATACTCTAGGATCCAGATAAAAAATGAAGAAGAAATATGTGGAATGGGAAAAGTCAAAACTAGTGGAAATTAAGAATATCTAAGAGGATTACTAGGGTTTTAACTTAAAAGAATAATTTAATCGTTCAATTTTTATCATAATTTAAATCACTGACATCCTAGTACAATGTCCATAATTAAAGTTTATTTCCTAATTGTACTCCTCTGTACCTTAAGGAAGTAACAAACCTCATTTAAAATAGTTTTTATCCTTTCATTGTAAGATATGTAATTAAAAACGTCATTTTTAAATGATTTACCATTTTACTTTTAGTTCCATTGGTTAAAAGTGGATTTCAATAAATGGAAAGATGAAGATGACTCTGATGATGAAGCAGAAGTCACAGATTTTGAAGAAGTAAGTTTAGAATTCAATCTCCCACCATTGTTAAATCATACAATCTTAAATTTTCTTTCATTCTAGTGCTTCTTTTATCGTTTTTTAATGCATGTAGTTGTGCTTAAGTCAGAACTGGCTTTTTGACAGCAGAAATAGGTTTTTGTCGAGCCAGTGGCAAAAACTGGTTATAACCAGTAAAAACTGGCACAAATTATACTGCTGGCTACCATAAATGTAACACCATGACGGAAACATGCAAATTATATGAAATTTAAAACATTCATTAGCGAAGGTGAGATAAGCAAATGATTAGAATTTAAGCTCTGACGCACATCACACGCGCCTGTGGCGCCACCTTGAAAGGTATTTAGGGTTTCAGAGATTTGGGCAATTTTAAGTTCGCCAATTGTGTTTTTCTTGGGTTTTTTTTTTTTCAAAAACACAATTACGCATCATAGGAAACAGATCATCTTTTGATCAAGTATTCGAGTTTGACAGAGGAAGGATAGTGGCCTGCTAAGATGGGTTATCTTTCAGGGAAATTGGCACTCATGTTGTACGAAATCAAACAACTGTAATGCGGATATATGATCGTTAGATGCAGTAGGGTACACCGGACACACATGGTGAATGACATTTACCCCCTGGCACCACCTCGTGAAGTCAGCGAGTGGTAGTGGCGGATCTCTGAACCATAGCACAGAACATTTCATCTGTAATAAATCATCCAGTGTCTGCACGTATCATTCGACGCCGTTTACAGCAAAGTCTTCCTTCTGGAATACGTCCAGTGCTTCGTCTACCCTTGACGCAGAGCCACAGAGATCTCTACCGCCAATGGTGCGATGAAAGAAGAATGTGGACGGCAGAATGGAATGAAATTGTCTTTACCTACGAGTCACTCTTCTGTCTGCAACACCACAATGGTCAGATTCGAGTCTGAAGACACCGTGGAGAGAGGATGCTAAACAGCTGCATTATGCACCACCACACTGGTCCTGCACCGTTTGTTATAGTTTGGGGCGGTATTGGATATCCCTCTCGCACTCCTCTAGTACTCATTGACGGTACTTTAAACAGCCAGAGCTATATCTCCGAGGTGTATGAGCCGGTTGTCCTTCCTTACCTTCAGGGCTTACCAACAGCCATATTTGAACAGGATAATGCACGACCACACGTGGCACGCATTGTCCAAGAGTTCTTCATCAATGGCCAGATTGAGTTGCTTCCCTGGGTTGCTCGCTCTCTGGATGTTTCGCCGATGAGAATGTGATTCATGGTTGGTCAACAATTGACCTAGATTACATCCCCAGCTGCTACAACAGATTAACTTTGGCAACATGTGGAAGCTGCTTGGTCTGCTGCACCCCAAGAACACATTCAAAGTCTCTTTGAATCAATGCCGAGGTGTGTGGCAGCGGTGATCTGCAACAATGGCGGCTAATCTGGCTACTGATTTTGGCAGGAACGACACTTCACAGAAGTCTATAAATTTAATCATTTGATACTTGGTCAACATGTTATCCACAAATAAATTTTGTTGTGATATCTCTAGTCTTTTTGGTGTTGCAATTTGAGTGGCCAGTAGTGTAAAAAGTTTCTTTAATAGCTCTAAGCAATATTAAATGACATTCGATCAAGCAATCTGAGAATATAACTTTATTTAATCACTAAAAAAAATATTAAGTTTCAAGACTGAAATGTTTGAAGCAAAGTAAAGTTTATCATGGATAAAATTGTTATGTAGGGGAATATGGGCAAACTGAAATAGTCGAGATAACTCATCTATTTCATCTTGAAAAAATTAGAAATATGTTATGAAACTTATTGTACATAAAAGAATTATGTTTTGTAATATAGCTATCGTTGAAACATTACTTTTCATTTTTTTCGGTTATTACCTTCAAACAAAGGTAGAAATTTTTCACCTCAAAAAACCATGGGGCTAAGTGAATAAAATATTTTTTGTAACTAAACATTTTCTATTAGATGATTAACAGTAGTTTTTTTCTAATATGTAAATGAATGGATAAATAAGTAAATAAGTAAAAGAATGTATTGAAATTAATAAATGAAGGAATACATGTTTGTGATTTTATAAATGAATGAATAATAAGTAAAAGAAATGAACTATATCACTTTGTCCCACGCTTGATAAAATTGAAAATTTAAAATCAAAAATAGTTAATATGAACTGAATAACTACTGCATTGAACATCAGTAGACCTAAATAAATATGTAAAATGATGATTTCAAGAATTTTATCATTTCATAATAAGAAATATTTTTTTAAAACCACGAACAATATGGGCATTAAATTTTGAAAATACCTTGGTTATATATATATATATATATACAGGGTGTCCGCGCACCTGGAAAGTCAGGGAAAGTCATGGATTTCATATATGATCGAAATTGGTCATGGAAAGTCATGGATTTCAGCGAAAAATGTCCAAAAGTCATGGAAACTGACTGTTTATCATGGATTTTAGCGCTCAGGATCGGTGGTTATTTCTCCCGATCTCGGAAGAACAAAAAAACATCCATCGTCATTCTGCTTCGTTAATGCAAGGTTCCCGCGACTTTGAAAAGTCCTTGAATTTCATTTGGTCTTTCAAGAGATCTGGAAAGTCCTTGAAAATTTTAAAATGTCCTTGAAAACTCCAAAAGTATTATTTTTCGTAGAAAATGTGCCGAAAAATCGGCGATCTTCGAACGTTCACGATCGTGCTCCTGCAAAAAAATTGTGTCCATCGAAAAATCGACAATCGTCGGGATTTCGAAATCGGGAGCCGTTTTTTCAAGACGAAAATTAAAAAAAAAAAAAAAAAAATCATACCTTGAAAAGTTTTATTTTTGCGCATAATCGGCAATCGTTAAAAGTTCGCGGTTAGGCGCCGCTTTTTCGTTTCGCTTTACTTTTAAAACAATTTAGAAATAGAATAATCAGGATTGGATTTTTATACAAAAGAATATCTTTAACAAGTTAAACATGAGCTTTTCTGAAAAATACGTTTTTGCTGGTATCTTAATGATTTTCTTTCAACAAAATTTAGATTTGTCTGGTGGATTAAAATTATTTTTTGAATTTTTCGCTTCCATGATCATTTTTTTTTAGAAATACCAGGGACAGAAATACGTGTGTAATGGGTTTTGTACAACTTATTTTTTATTTATTTATTTTTTTTTGGTTGACATTCTAACATTGAGCATGTGCTTCGCCGAAAATGGCGTGCCATTGTCAAGTCTTCAATCCTTTTGCATCCTGTAAATTCTTCAATTATTTTGATATTCTGAAGCTATTTTTATGTTGTGCTACGTTAAATATACTCATTGTTCATTTTATTTTAATAATTTATTTATTTTTGAACTCAAATTTTAGCTCTTCCAATTTATTGGTTTCTAATAGTTTTTAAGAAAACACCGAACTTTTAAAGACAAAGTGCTTCCTTGACTTTTCATTTGTTTATTTAATTACAAAATACAGGCACGTTTTTCCTCGAGTTCGAAAAAATCGAGTAAAAGCTGTAATTTCAAAAGAAAAAAAAATCACCATTTTTTCTTGGAGGGGGAAGAGAAAAGAATAGGGGGGGGGGAATAGAATACATTTTGCATGCACAGACTGGCAAAATAGGGTGATCACATTATATCCTGGTCTTATTCTGAAATTATAAATTTTCTTCATTGAAAAAAAAAAGATTTGTTGTCTGATTGTTTTTATGCTTGAACAAATAGAAAATGTTGGTGTTTACCATTTTTACCATTCCTTTGAATTTACACTTGAATAAGCCAAAGAATTGCTTCCAATCTACCTTTCCCTAAAATTTTCTTTTTCATATTGATGAAAAATATTTCACGATTTTTAGGTTTTTCATATTAAATCTGTAAAGAATCTGTACTGTTCATCAACATTTACATCACTTTTGAAATTAATCTTGATTTTTGTGCAGACCCTTTCTTAGAAGTTAATTCCTGGAAAATTTTTAAACCTCCTTAAAAAGTACTTGAATTTTATTTTTAAGATTGTAGGGGAACCTTGTATTGGGTGCAATCTGATTAGTCTTAATAAGAGTTTCAAACAAGTTGCATTGTGTTGACCAATCAGATGAATACTCAACGTTAAAACCCGTGAGCGGCGAATTTTCCGAAACTGTGCATGTGCGCGGACTTTGTCCCCTGACTGACAATAGAGCATGTGACGCATTTATTCAATTTGAATTTCACACTTTCATACTTCTGCTTTGGGGGATAATAAGTTGTTTTGACTTTTAAATGTTGCTAAATCCTTGTACTCATTTTTTTGTATCAATAAATTGTTGCACTTGATCTGTTTCAGATATATTTAGTTAAGTTCTTTTTTTAGCTTTGGTTAAATTTATTTGCATAGCCGAAAAAAAAAGAATAGTTTCGAAAAGCAAAGGTACACTGTCTTACACCTTATATTGATATTTATGCTCTATTTTGATGTCAGCGTCAAATGAAATAGTTAAAATTGTAAGTCATGGAAAATTGTTCGCAAAAGTCATGGAAAGTCAGGGAAAGTCATGGATTTGAAAAGTCCAGGTCGAGCAGATACCCTGTATATATATATATATATATATATATAATATATATATATATATATAATATATTATATATATAAATATATATATATATATATATATATATATATATATATATAATCTTCAGGGCTATTTATTTTTTGACTGAAATCAACTATTGTTTAAGGAACTAAGACAAAATATTGCTGGATAGTGACAATTAAAACTTTGAACATATTTTCCCATTTCACTTGCCCCACATTCTCCTACAAGCAATTAAGATAATAAACAAGAATAGTTTGAAGATATTTTAAGATGCATTTACTATGTAAGACTTTTAATTCACGCTGATTGAAAATATCAGATATTTTCCAACCTGATGGTATTGAAAATAAATTCTATAAAATACTTTATGTTGCACATTGTATCTTACAAGATTTTTATTTGCACCTCTTCTTGACTAATTTTTCATTCCTCAGGAATGTTCAGAATATGTATTCAGACCTAAATAAAATTTTAAACTGTAAACACAAATAATTTTCTGGAAAAATTTTCAAGCATTTCTCCGGTTTTATATCCACTGCCAACTTCAAAAATGTTTATAGAGTGCAGTACCATTATACAGCCTGCATGCTTCTTCAATTATAGTTATAGTTTTTTCAATATTATTGATTCTTAAAACTGGCAACCAACATTTGTCTCCCTCCAAAAAAGTGTGATAATACAGAAATTTATAATCTATTCAAAAATATTAAAATTGTCTGCACGTTTTGAAGATTTCTGCAAACGTCATTCATGTGTTCATTTATGTTATTTGGATCTGTATGTATTAGTCATCATTGAAATTTTTTATTCATCAAAATTGCAGCTTTGGTCATTTGAATGAGACTTCAAAATTTATCAGTAGATAATGAATTGTGTCGTCTAGTTGCAAAACCGGCCAACTCCTCAATTTTGGAAAAACTCTTTTTTTACTGTACTAAGTCCTTTGCTAATATTCCCACCCATTGGCAATGAGAAACCACAACAAAACAGGTCAAATCAGTGCGTTTTGGGGGTTAGAAAACCCCAATGTGCTGCAAAAGCGGCCAAATCCACTCGTCAGTGTTTTTCAAAACCGGTCATCTCCAAATTCAACAGGTAGGCAGGTGGCACTAATGTTCCCGCTTATCATATCACGTCTTGACGATAGTTTAGTTTGTTTACATGTTATTGTTGCTCACATAAAGTTGTGTTTAAACGTGTAGTAATGGAGAAAATCGTGAATACAGTTCTTGCAAGTCAAGCCAATTAAGTCATCAAAGACATGTTTCTTATATAGCAAGTTTAGAAGATATTGTAACTTTAAAAGTCAGAAATATCAATTCTGATATGTTACGAGCTGCCGTGAAAAATGTTGTGCATCGTATCCAGCTCTTGCAACTTCACAATGGTAATCATATTGAACTACATTTGTGATAAAAAAGTCATTTTTGCAAATAAAATGGATGCATATTTTGTCAGTGGCATTTAATTCATCGACAATCAGAGTAATACACTTTTGCAGCGGCAAAATTTCTTCTAGTAGCCATTTTTTAACCTTTTTTTTATTTCAGAAATCGAAATCCCATGGTCTAATATGTGTGCCCATGAATTTTGGCAATATTTCCCATAGTACTTCACGCGATACAGGGTTCCAAAAACCTCACGTTAATTAATAACCACCCTGTATATATATTTTTTTATAAGTTTACTCAACCTAAAATAAAGTTCAGTTACACAGAAACATTGTGAATGATTTTTCTTGGCTAAAACCCCGCTATTTAAAGTCAATTTTGTACATATTTTAAGCTTTAGTTCGTTGCAAAACCGGCCAACTCCAAAATGGGTTGCAAAACCAGCCAAATCCAAACTATAATTTTGAATTTTTCCCCTCCCTGCACCTTCCCCCAGATTCTCTTATGGTGCTTTAAAAACCTACTATCCTAGTGACACATTTACAACAAGAGATTTGGATTCTATCTTAAAATTCCCTAGGTGTGACAAAAAAATAGTCTCTCCTGAAAAAATTTTTTCTGTTTTTGGAGATGATCGGTTTTTGCAACCAGACGACACAAATTGGTCTCCGAAGTAATTCATAGTCAAATAATTTTTATCATGAATTCTTTCTGCTGTCTTATGATGTAAAAAATTTTAATTTTATTCAGTGCTATGGAAAAATTAAATTCTGAACTATACATGATTTTTTTCAAGTAATGTAAGTCATAGGCATAGCCTAAATAATTGGTTCAATTTTATTCTCTCCCACTCTTAACTATTTTTTCTTTTTTTCTTGCAGATGATGCATAAAATGGGTGGCATGGGTGATAGTAATGATGTTAATTTTTGTAAGTAAAAAAAAATAACTCATTTCGATTTTTCTATTGTTATCTCAACATTTTTTTGGCAATCTAAAAAAGCATCTTGTAAAAAAATAAGCAGTTAACGCATTTCCTGAAATTGAAAAAAAATAATTAAATGTATGGAAGGTTTTATAAATTAAGTAAGTGCAGGGTTTGCCACAGGATGCTTAAATGCTACTTTTTTGCTACTTTTTTTTGGACACAAGGCGACTTTAGCTACTTTTTTTATGCAAAAAACAGGCCAAAAAAGCTACTTTTTTTTCACTGAATCTGCTTTTTTTTGGAGACTTTTTCCCCCCTGACGTATGTTTTTTCTTTTTGAAAACACCTGGGGATTTTTCTTTCACCCATGGTTTTTAAATAATTTTCTATTCCAAGAATAAAAACCTTTCCTAAATAAAACATTATGGGCTGCAATTCCAAATTGATAAGGAACTTTTAAAATTTAGCTTATGGTGCATGCAAATCATACCAGTTCTACCCATGGGCGCCCATATGCGAAATTTTTAAGGGGGTGGGCTCAAAATATTTTTCCTCATAGTTTTATAGTTAAAAAAAATATTCATATATATATATATATATATATGTGTGTGTGTGTGTGGTGTGTTGTGGTGTGTGTGTGTGTGTGTGTGTGTGTGTGTGTGTGTGTGTGTGTGTGTGTGTGTGTGTGTGTATATGTGTGTGTTTGTTTGATTTACTAAGAATATGAAAGTATTAGACTCGTTAAGATATAAATATTCGTCATTTACTCTGACGTAATTGTTTTTGAGATTACTAAACACATTTTGACCGCTTACAGATAAAGCATGTATGCGTCACAAGGCCGTATCCAGAAAAAAAAAAATTCGGGAGAGAAAATTTCGCACTGACCAAACACACATTTTTGTGTGTTATGAGTCTTTTTCTAACTGATTCCCCCTGCCCCTCGCTGTTTCTTGTGTGTTTTTTAATTTCATTTTTGTTGTTAATTATTTGGACTGACCTTTATTGGGGTAGCGGTAGGGGTATCAAAAGAGAGATGCAATGAACTCTTTTAAGTGGGGTAAAACATTCGTAATTTTTAGGGGTCCGGGGTTTCTTCCCCGGGGAAATTTTTTTTTTTTTTTAATTCTGCATATTGAGGCCTTGTATGGGGCAATTGAGACTTCAAAATATGTTGGAAAATGGGCAAGCAAAAAAAATTAAATGTTCTACATTCTTTTGCAAATTAAGATCAATCAGAATAGTTTTTTTTTTTTTTTTGCTGTTTAACAAACAATTGACAGTAATCGACAGAGAGGAAGAACAAGGAGGAGAAAAGATAAACACATCATCACTTGCGAACATCGATTTTCAGTATGTTACATAGTAGTTTTTGATCAGTTTCCCAACTCCACGAGAGAAACAGCACTTTATAGTATAAAATGACTAATAGTATAAAACGCATAAAATCCTTTAAAAGAAATAGTATGGAGATTTACAAAATTATTAACAAAAGAGTAGTATTCCGGCCATTCAGTTAATTCATAGTTTATTTATTTGATAAGAAATATAATTAAAGCACTTTTTAAGGAGTTTAAAAAGGTATTTGATGATTTTCAAAGACTCTAAAACAGGCCCGTCGCCCCCCCCCTCCCTGAAACCCAAAATGTTTAGTAATGTAAAACAGAAAAGAAAGGGGGGGGGGGGTTTCCAAATTCCAAAAAATGCCGAGTTGTCTTGCCATCCTCGGATCAGCCCACTCTGTATCTTAACAGCTAGTCCACAAACATGGGGGAGTTTCCCATGCAAATGCGATGTCGGTCGACCAACGAATCTGCCTTTGTTTTTCTATGGAAGAATGTTGGAAGAGATACAATGTTATTGTTCTGAAAGCGATTTTAGTGCAGATTAGAGTTGTAAAAATTTGGCATTTTTAATAACTTATTCATTAATGAAGAAAAAATGTTTTCTAAATAAATTGTACTAAAAGCAAAAAAAAGAACTACCCCCCCCCCCCCCCCCCATGGGCGCCCATGGTTCTACCTTGCAGACCAGAAGAAAGAGAAGGAAGAGCAATTGTGAGATTAGAAAAAGAAACTGAAGAAAAGTTGAAACAAAGAAAAATAGAAAAAGAAAAGCTGTCAAGTTTGAAGGGATCTGTTAAAAAGTTAGAAGAAAAAGTCAAACTAGTAAATAGAGAGAGAAAGAAAACTCAAAAATCAGCTGATGTACTTTTTAAACAGGTAAACCAGAGGCTAAAATCAGCTATTGAAGCAAAAGATATTGAAAGTATTAGAATAGCTCAGCAATATACAGTTGAGGAATAGTGAAAGAGAAAATAAATTAAATTGCTTAGTGAACAAAAGGAAAACTACTTTGATAGAATCATTTTTCTGTAAAAAACATAGATTTTTGGAGTAATTTTTCTGTATATGAGTATATTATTATTTGTTCTTTTGAATGGGGGGAAGGCAGCAGTCTTGTAAAGTAAGTAACCTCGATTGTACTCTTTTGTTGTTTTTTTCCTCATTTGTACGTTTTATCTAATGCATTAGTTCAAAATATGTCTATTTTCTGAACTTGTTTTAAAGCGTTACTCATGATTCAGTTTAGCTTGTCACACGTTTCTATTCAGTGTCTTTGCACCTTTTTTTTTTTTTTTCATGACTACTTTTTTTATGCAACTTCTTTTTTATTTTTAAAAGCAACTTTTTTTGCAACTTTTTTTAGCGTTTTTTAGGCGACTTTTTGCTACTTTTTTTGTGACATTTTTTCCTGTGGCAACCCTGTAAGTGAAAGCTTATCAAAGTAGTATTAATGAAGAACGAAGCTTCCTAGTCATGTTTTCTTTTTTATTCTTTTCAAATGTATATGTTTTTATAAAGTAAGTTAATTTTCCAATGAGAAAAAAAATTTTAATCATAATGTAATATTGATGTTTTACTTAAATTTTTATATGAAGTCGTGGACCCAACGAGTTTAATTAACTTTAATGTAAATTGCATTTTTATTTTATTAGGAGGATGGTGGTATGGATAGTGATGATGAAGGTATGTAATTTTTGAATTGTATTTTTTTGAGAAAATATTGTCAGAGCTAGTTGTTTTTGTGTTCATTTTTTTAAAGCATTTCCATTGATTGCTGTGTTCAGGGTTCCTATGGTCCTTAAAAACTCCTTATTTTTCATTTTGGAAAATAAGGGCCCTTAAAAGTCCTTATTTTTGGCTCAAGGTCCTTAAATTTCCTTCCAAGTCCTAAATTTGCGCTGTTTGCTCGCAATTGTTTCAGTGTGTTTTAAATTTTATTTAAATGCTTTTACCTTTTTACTCAACTTTTCTGCAAACTTATCCATTTTTGTCAATCAAATGAAATTACTGCAAATTCATATTTCTAAGTAGTGTAATAACATAAATTGTTTTACGGTTCTTTTTAAAGAGGAATACTTTAGGTTTTATTTGTTAGTAGTCGTAATTATTTCGCTCCATCTATGAATAGAATATTCTATGCCTGCTTTTTCACATGCTAAAATGTTGAATAAATTGATAATAGTGAAATATTTTATGTAAAATATATTTTTACAGGTTTTTGATGACTGATCCTTAATTTTCCTTAATTTTTTATACAAAAGGTTCTTAGAAAGTCCTTATTTTTAATTTTGAAAAAGGAGTGGGAACCCTGTGTGTTTGTACATTCCAATACTCTTTCATATTCTATAATATTCCATCTTATCACAGAAACCTAATTATTCTAGGCTACTTAATTTGTATTTATCTATTTTTTAACCGACTTCAACAAAGGAGGAGGTTAGCATTTCAAAGCGTATGTTTTTTTTTTGTTTGTTCGCACATAACATCTGATCTACTGAACCGATTTGAACAATTCTATTTTTAATCGATAGGAGATGGTGTAACTTAGGTACCATGTACTCATATGACGATATTTGTTCACTAGAAAAAAAGTTATTAAGGAAAACAGTAAATTTCATGTCATTTCCCCATTAAATGATTAAATTTTCAATCCATTGTTGCAAAAATTTTGTTGCCTCGCAACAGCAATATTAATAGTAATCATGATAAAAATTTTGAACCAAGGCTTCTCTGGAGTAAGTATGAAATATTAATAAGTAGTCGAATTTAAAGCGATTTGTCCTAAATGATTAAATATGAAATCCATTGTTACAAAAGTGGTTGATATGAAGCTGTAATAATAATGATAATGAGAATTTTATATGAAGGCTTAACTAAATCAAACATGAAACTCATTAGCGGGAAAGTACGTAGTATGTGTTAAAATCTTAAGAACAACGAGAAACTAGAATTGCTTTGAAATATAAATTAGTTGAAAAGCCGTTGATATTTAAATGGCTTTGATTAAGCTAGTACACAAATAAATACCAGAGAATAACAAAGATTATTTTTTAGTGTCAATAGTTTAAAATTTTAGACGCGTTGATAGTTTCTTCCTTTTTTTTTTTTACAGTTTATTTTATGGAGCATTTACTTAAGAAAATTAGGTGAAGTTCCGTAATGGAAACATTACCTTATTTCATAAGTACACTTGCACTAAAAAGAATAAAATAAAATAATTTTGGAAAAAAATAAAACCAACTTCAGTTAGAAATTGCTCTAAAAAGTAAAATATAATTTTTTTCTTTGAACACCATCGAAACTACTTTCAAACATAAGTTTTGAAGTCGGCGCAAAAACGATAGGTAAAACGATATTTAACCGTATTTTGCCAACATTTTTCAGAGAAACCATTGAAAATTAAAAGCAGACTATTTGTACCATTACAGGAATGTGTGGTAATGAATGAAATGTATGCGAATGCTCTTAAAAAACCTGGATCCATTAAAATTTATGTAGTTGAATTGTAGTTGCGTATGATTCTATACATTGTTTTTGCGCCGACTTCAAAACTTAAGTTTAAAAGTAGTTTCGATGGTGTTCAAAGAAAAAAAATCTGGTATGGGCCCCACACTACTTCCTTTTACGTGTAAATTTCTTAGTAGTTGCCTTAAGTATCAAAAAAGTGCTTGGAGTGAGCAAGGTAACAATTCAAATATTTACTCCCCTAATCTGCCACGAAACAATGCAAAAAATATTTAACAATGGTTAATTTTCTAAATATTGCCGATTATAATATCATTCAGTGAATTTTTCGCAAAATATCGCCAATAGCGCCAAGTTGAACCCAACTTCAAAAAAAAAAAAAAATTCCGCCAAATTTGTCGCTAACTTGGCGATATGTCGCCAAGTTGGCGTCAAACACTTGGCGACCAAAAGCTTGGCGACATATCGCCAAGTGGTCGCGCCAATTCATATCACTTGAGTCTGCATTGAAATTAACACTGATTTACCCCAAAAAAGGGGTAAAACACCCCCTTGGGAACATTCAAAAGCAACCACAAGGGGAGGTGCACAACTAGACCATACTCAGAGCCTACATACCAAGCTAGAAGTTTCTACGGTATATAGTTTTTGAGTTATGCGACCCACATACGCACATACATCCGCACATACGTACATACAGACGTCACGAGAAAACTCGTCGTAATTAACTCGGGGGTGGTTGAAAAAGATTTTTCGGCTGCTTATATGTTGGTAGGTACATATGCACGTGCTGACAGGTCGAAAAAACTACTGAACATTCATTCAGGGGTGAGCAAAATCAAATTTAGACTCAAATTTGAGTGATTTTTTTTTCGCGATCACAATACTTCCTTTACTACGTAAAAGGAAGTAAAAAATTTTTTACTTTTTAGAGCAATTTCTAACTGAAGTGGGTTCTATTTTTTCCAAAATTATTTTATTGATAAGAAGCATTAACATTGCAAATTACAGTAACTTTTTTAAATATTTCAATAAATAGAGGCATGAATTTCAATTTTTTTGTTGCTTTAATACCCATTGCTTTGGTTTATAGCATCCCGAGATAGAGGCCCATTAGCTCAGTTGTTAGGAAAGTCCTGCTAATACCATAAAAGTCACAGTATCAATCCTCCCCATTGGCCCAAAAAATGTTAATTTTTTAATGATTAATTTTCTACAGCTGATTTCTGATCTAAATTTCCATGAATATATAATCTGAACTCAGTTTATGACCCACAGTTGCATTAAAATCAGAAAAGATAACTTTTATTTTAACATGATAAATCACAGTATTTTATACATTTCTCAAAGAACTTTTTTCGGGTGTGGCGCAAACTTCCTAAATACTTCATCAAACTAAAAGTACAATATCATATTAAATATTTTTCCTCCTCTATCAGCAAAATAAGGCAAACGAGTCCCATTTTAGCTTTTATTAAAAATTTTAACACTTAATAAACAGGATTTTTGTATTCATTCGGTTGAGTGTGAACACATTGCATGGGTCATCTAGTTATGCAATGGAAGTAAAAAAACAAACTCAAGCAGTTGCTTGATTGGGGGGAGGGGGGGGGGGTCATCTCAAGCAGTTTCTTCATGTAAAAAAGTTTTTCTTGGGAAAAGTAACTAGGGAGAGTAGAGAGAGGAGTGAAGCATCAAACCTTACTATTTGTATTGCTAAGGTTTGATGCTTTACTACATCTTTGAAAACAGATCAGTAGATTTGAATTTTTTGGAGACATTTTATTGTGACTTTTAAATTGTACATATCAATATTGCAAAAGTTTTGTTTTGATACTTCTGATAATGCAAACTGATAAACTTAACTATGTACTCGAATACAGTAGGTCCTTGGTTTAGGCGGGAGTTACATTCCATGAAAATACTATGTAAATTAAGACTTAGTGGTTAGCTTCTATGAATAAAGTACTTTGTTCTAGTCATAGACAAATGTATATTGTATATTACTTTTAATGTGTAATTATTTCGGTCAGAAAGAAAACATGAATAAACTTGGTTTCTAAAGAAAGCTTGTTCTGATAGTCAATTGATAGTGATTAATTTGTTTCTTGTAGTTTTTTGTAAGGCATTAACGCATCCATGACCACTTACATCACTTCTGCAACATCAACTTCTTTCGCTAAATCAGAAATATCTTTTACTCTGAGAAAAAGCTCTGTAACCAATTGTAGAAAAAGTCTTCAGTATCCCAATTTACACTTTTTAACATGCCAAAATGCAGTTCATTGCATATTATCTGCAATCTCAGGAGTTTAGATTTTGAAATAGAGAAGTTCTGTGGTTGCAGCTCAACATCCTCATAAAATCAAAACTTAGTGGCAGCATCAATACTATATCTTTTTAAAATTTCATCATACAATTTCTTTTAGTAGTAAGTATATAGGGAAGCCCTAAGTATTAGAAATTTTTTTCCTTTCTCAAAGCATTCTTATAGTATTAATACTTTTTCGAAATTGTGTTTATGAAGATCTTTGAATGTTTTTTGTAATTTAGTTTAATCTTAATCTTGTTTTGATTTTAGAACTTCCAGATTTAGAATAATGGCCCTAATGCAGCAAATCTTCAGTACAGACTGTAACATCACATGTAATTTTCTTTCATAAAGTCACTTTTTATATAAAAGATGTATTATATATATAAAGTTGTGGCTTACAAACTTAATCATTCAATAAAATTCCATTTTTATTAAAAGTAACATGCGGTTACCTGAATTTTGTGAGCCAAGCATGTATAAAAGCTATGCAATATGTCTTTTGCTTCATTGTGCAGATGTTTTGTTTTTAGTAAAATAAAATTCTTGTCATTTTTTTCTTTCTGTGTAATTTCTTATGACTTTTGTTTCTCTTGTAAAAGTTGAAAAGATTGTTTGAAATATTCTAGATTTTATGGGTTTAAGTATAATTAAAACGCAATCACATGTATTACAAAATTGGGAATTCAATAAAACTTACATTATAGTGCTCTCTAACAAGGATCTAAGATTCAAGTTCAAGCTTTATATTGATAAGAGTTGCGATATTGAAGTGGCCAAATTTAAAAGCTGAGAATGAGGGAAATTTGACATTAAATTTGGGAGGCTGAATGGATGGAATTTAACTAAAATCATATGTGTATAAAAGCGATTTTTAAAATACATGCTAGAACTTCTTATAATAGTAATTTCAATTTCTGAATTTCAGATCCTGTCGGAATTTAAACTGGTCTTATACAGGCCTAATTTAACTTTTTAAAAAAATTCCATTCTTTTTTTATATTTCTCTTTAAGTGATAATAAACATTTTTTGCAGCAGGCAAGATTTTGGAAATTCAGAGAAAAACTGGAAATATTTTGCCACGTTTTTAGGAGATGAACTTTAAAAAGAAACAAAATAAAATGAACATGTATCATTTTCATACTTGTGTATGAAAAGGTTCTGTTTTTGCGACTATGATCGTTTCTTCACTCGAGATTTTCCCTGAAATTCTAATCACTGGCACCCTATTTTAGGGAATTTTGTTATTTTCATAAACAATCTGGAAATATTTACTTCATTTTGAAGTTGGGAAGAAGGTATCAGAATTCTTGAGTGTCTGGAACAAATTGGAAGAACTGGCAGATATGGCATAGTTTTTTTTTTTTTTTTTTGAGCAATGACGAATTGCTAATTAATTTCATACCATGGTTGCCGTTGTGATTCCTTTTTCAAATTGGAGTCTCTCTGTTCGTCCACCCTCTCCTAGTACAGGTCATTGGCCTTGGACCATTCTGATGGTGACGTCAGACCACAACTACCTCAGTTCAGCCGTGCAAAAAGCTAAATTTGAATTCAAGATGTAAAAATTCAAATAGATTTTTTTTTAATCTTCCTATATGTAGGTATGGGTACCTGTTCGTATTTTCTCGTTCGGTAAAATGAAAATTTCTCTTTTCCTCAAAAATTAAAGTTCAGTGTATCACCGGATTCCAACCTTCGTATAATTTTCATAATAATGAAATATTTTATAGTCTACAACAAACCAGACACCTTGTCTAAATGCGTACTGGAAAAAGGTTGAATTAGAACTTCCGCTGCTGGAAAAAAATTTTTCAAATTCGATTCATGGGTCTGTCTGATAACCTTTAATTAGGACACACCTACCCTGGCAGCATAATGGAAAGCTTTTCAAATCCTAATCACACCATCTAACGCTATCGGGTTAGGTTTTCCCCAACTACAGTCTGCGTTGTCAATATTATAGCAGTCTACGAAGTTTTTTTTTCCCCCCCAATGTGGCTGTTTAAGCCTCACACCTATTGCAGGGGTCAAAAATCTGCTTCAATTGCTCTCATTTTGAAATTCTGTTCCAAAAATGGTAAAATTTGCCGATTCTGCTCCCACCTGTTTCAAAAATGAAAAATGTTTCGTATTTTAAAATTTTCCAAAGTAGCTCAAAGATTACAACATTCTGCTCAAAAAACTGAAATTTGCCATATTTTTTTTCAGCCTGCTGCCGGAAATAAAAAGTTGAATTTCTATTTTTAATAGCCCACCAAGAAATTTCCAATCTGAAAAAAGGTTTAGGGTCATTTCATAGTGACTAATGTAACATTCAGAGCTGATTTTGTAACTGTGTTTACTTGTAACTTAAAGGATAAAAAATATTTTTTAGTTATGCTGGTGGATTTACAATGTACATGGACTTTCTTATAATAGTTAATTTGAACTATTGGATATCCTCTCTGTTAGAGCCGATTTCATGATGAAAAAAATAGATTTTTTCTTGAAATTGCAGACACTTACTGTTTATTCCTTTTTATGCTTGTTCTATGATTCTAACTTCTTGTGATTATACAATATTTTTAAAGGCTAATTTGTCCACTCTGTTAAACAAAGTGATCAAAATATTTAAAATCCTTTCATAAATGAGTCATGTGCTAGTTATTTACACTTCATTATACACAAATAAATGGAAACTCAATAAAAAAAAAAAATGATTAGTTGGTGAAAATTATTTAAATTGATAATCTTAAGTAAAGAGTTTCAGACATGATTTGTACCATTTTCGTCGGAATCACCCATGTACTAATATTATTTAAAACTTCAGTTAGCATTGAATTTTAGATCTTCTAGTATTAGAGTATATGTAGAAATAAGCTAAACTGGTGTGTTGAAATGCAGATTTTAATGAATAAAACAAGTGTTTTTTTACTTCTTGTATAGTTGTTTGAAAACTGCATTTGTGCTTGAGATTGCACTTATTTTGTATGTTATAAATATTTCAATCAATTTGAAACTTGGAAGTTATTTTCAATCAAAACTAATTTTAATTAGCTTATTTTATTTTTATTGTAGAATTTGTTTACAATTTTATTAGATGTTGGTTCCATTAGCATTTAGTTTTTATTGTTTCAGTTTTTAAATTCATCTGAAATCTTTGTTTTTCTTTTCTAAAAGTAACTTCATTCCAATAATAATCTATATCAATAAAAATGAGTGAATGCTTGTATACTTGTTCTCCATACAAATCCACAGTTTGCGTCAGATTTTCTTCAAACTTGACACAGAGGTTCCTTGATGCCCTAGAATTCTCATAGGCGGGGTCTTGTAATTTTAAAAAATCTAAAAAGCTCAAATTCAAGTTTTTTGTCAAAAAATGACCCTTTTATAGGAATCTAGCCTATTATTTTAATCGACATGAGCTTTTAGGTTACAAATTGAAAAAATTTATGGTATTTAAATATTAGCATTTTCCAACAAAGATTAAAATTAAAACAATGAATTTTCATTTCAAGACTCACTTATTTCATTTTAGCATGAAATAAGTCAAAAACAATTATAATTCATGTTCTTATTTGGCACAAAATATGTATGATACAGAAATTTTTTCTTATCCTCCTATCAGAGGAATTATTCAAAAACATGGATTAAAAGCCTTATACATGTTTCGCTTTTAGCTGGTGCTATTTTTCTGTGAACTTTCCGTGTTAATTAAGTTCTTTTGGGAGTTTCAAAGTTTTTAATTTTTTTTTTTTTTCTTCCCCTTTAAGCTCACGTTTCTTTTCAGAGATTCATTCCATGACTTTTCTTTCTTTCTTTTTTTTGAATAAAATGTTTGCAAACAGTACCACTTAATGTTTACTTCTTAAATGAAGAAAAGCCTTCAAAGCCAGCACAAAGCTTTTTTTATTCGGAGAATTATGTAAAAAGTCTTCGGACAAAATGCGCAATTTTAAAACATTTACGTACCGCCCGTCAAATTGAACCATAGACAATATGCCAGTGGACGCAGCAAAACACAGACAACGTGTATCTTTAATTTTCACATTTTGGTATTTTTCTGTAAACGTAACTTTCTGTAATATTTTACTTTTTTCAAAGTTTGTACCTAAGAGACAGATTGATGCAAATTTTTATATACCCAAATAAGAATAAAATTCTTCCAATTTTTTTTTTCTTTTCTGTATGCTATCTTGTATTAACATGCACCCGGGCAACGCCGGGTATAAAGCTAGTGATCAAATATAATTTAATAACTTTAATTCCATAAGATTCAGAAACTTTTTCGTGGATGTGATTTAAGTTAACACCCTGCAGATATTTATTTCAAATCTTAATTTCTTAAATTATGAAAAGTTTCTGAAGTAGATGTGTACATGTGTATTATGTATAATATTGTATTTTTAAGAAGTAATGTTAAACAGTGGATGTTGACATTTTAAAAATATTTAGACCTGCTCCAAAAAGTGTTTTTTTTTTTTTTTTTTTTTAATTTTCCACCCCTGCCAGTGCGATCCTCGATAATCCAGTCTTTGCATGTGCGACTATTAAGGGGCTGATAGAGGCATCTGGACTCTCTTCAATGTGAAACTGCACTGGGAATTTAATTTTGCCGAAGGATAATCAATCTAAATTTCTGCCACCAGGAAATTTAATCCTACTCTGAGAAATAAGAGTCGCCAAATTGGGCTGTCAAGTCAATCTTTGACACTCATTTTCATCAAAAAATTTAGAAAACCTAATGACTTCTAATTATATAAAGAGGCTTGTGACAAAAAAGTTTGAACTTTTTTTTGATACCAAGGAGATTACTGTAGCATTTTTTTATTTCCATAATGAAAATTTGTTTTTGGACCTTAGTTGTAGAATTATTTCTCTTTCTTTTCTTCAGTCTGCCAATGTCTCGAGTCCAAGTGCTTCCATCTCCTAAGACTTGCTCCTCCCCTATGCAGGACACAATGAAGCACACACCTATTGCAATTAGTCTTCGCAAAAATACGCAATTTGATTTCTAGATTTCTTTCTTTGTGTAGATTTTTTTGTATGTTTCAGAATTGCCCTGGAAAAAACTCTCCAAACCAACCTTAATTAGAAAAAAAATTAAGAATCTTCTCTCATCACTTTGATTAGTACTAAGTTAGCCCAAAGATTAATCCACTGGCATTTTCCCCTAAGCTGTCCTTCTGCTGATTTAATATAGAAACTTCGACCGAATTAAATTTGTGTTGAGTAGGAATTTTTTTTTAATTCAAAATCAAGGGAGCAGTGGGTTATGACAACTAACATGATGCGTCTACATCCGTAAGATCACTTTTGTACTGAAAAAAAGTTCTTTAACTCCAAAACTAAAGCAAATACTAATGTAATACTTATCTGTTTCTTTCAGTTTTCTTTGTCATAAAGTAATTTTAACTGACCAATAAGAAAAAAAGCTCCTAAAATTTCAATGGAAAATAATTGTTTTTAACTTAAGTATACAAAAGTTAAATTTCATGCATGAATTAACATTTAAGATCATTGTTTTTCTAATACTTTGACCATTATTTCCCAATCATTGATACTTTTGTTTCAATTTTTCTAATTTAAGAAGTTCAGCTGACCTGTAAGAAATTTAACCTTTTATTTTTTTCAGTAAATATGCTGTTTATTACATTTTTAATTTAATACAAATTAAAAGTTTGTATTTTAAACTATATGAAAAATTTATCAACCCAGACTAAGCCTACTTTGCAGCACTTTCATAAAATGATTCACATTAAAAGCAGCTTTTTCAAGTTTAATAGAAACCAAGATTTAAATTTTCAGTCAAAACTAATAGATAGTTTAAATTTGTTAAAATGAACTAATTATTAATCAAGTTAAATTTTGTTAATTTAAATAAAATCTATAAATTGTCATGATTAAGAGATTTTTAGTACATTAACGATTATAATTCTAGCCACTAACTTTATAAGGTATAATGTTTTAACTGCTCTCGTCGTACTCGCCACTTTTTTTTTTAGTCATATTTATAAACTACTTTAAAGCTCAATTAAATAGTTTTAGTGCAGTTTACAATACTATTTTTTTGCTTGCCAAATGAAAACTTTAACATGCGAGAAAAAACCTCAATGTACCTCTGTTCAGTTAAAAATATTCAATTTCAAACATTTGTCTAGTCTACACCAGATAAATTCATAAGATAAATGCATTATCAAATTTTAATTTATTAAAATTAAAATGTTTGATTTTTCAATAAAAAACAAAAAGGAACATTTAAACAAATGCTTGTTATTTCACTTTGTAAACAACACAATTTATAAATACATCTAAACAAAAACTTGGTACAGAAACAAATTTCTGCATTAAGAGTCCTTCGTGCAACACTAAGGAAAAACAGTGGCCGCCTCATCACCTAGGCAATTTGCTCTGCAAACAGTATCACAACTGTACAAAATTTCAATATTTCATGGAGGTACAGTCTTAAAAAAATGAAAGTCATTTACTAAAGACTTCTTTGGGGAGAAAACAATTGATGCGTTTTCTTTTGATGGTAAATTCAGCATGATTTTTTTTTCATTCATTCTAGGATGAAAATCTCAGCAAAATTGTGCAATTATTTCATAGTTCAGTTCTTAGAAACATTTACGATGAACAATGCTGGGACCAGATTCGTCATACTCTTGTTTGGAGATCCACATCTGCTGGAATGTGGAAAGAGAAGCCAAAATAGAACCTCCAATCCAAACAGAGTACTTCCTTTCAGGAGGAGCAATGATCTTTATCTTCATTGTGCTGGGAGCTAAGGCAGTGATTTCTTTTTGCATTCTGTCAGCAATGCCAGGATACATAGTGGTTCCTCCGGACAAAACAGTGTTGGCGTACAAATCTTTACGGATATCCACATCACATTTCATGATGGAATTGTAGGTTGTTTCATGGATTCCACAGGATTCCATACCCAAGAATGATGGCTGGAAGAGGGCTTCAGGACAACGGAACCTTTCATTACCAATGGTTATTACCTGACCATCAGGCAACTCATAAGATTTTTCTAATGATGAAGAAGATGCTGCAGTTGCCATCTCTTGCTCAAAATCCAATGCAACATAACATAACTTTTCCTTAATGTCTCGTACGATTTCTCGTTCGGCTATAAAAGAGAATAAGATCTAAGATTTAAAAAAACACAAAATATGTTAGTTTGCAATTGTCCTTTAAATTTAACTCTTCAGTAACTTCTAAAATATTAAAAATGCCTAGCCATTAGCAACTAAATTAACTAATGAATTTTTAAGCAAAAGGTTGTCCATAAATCTTAGAGAGAGGGTCCATGAAGTTGAAAGATGAAAAGGTAAGTGCTACTACTCTAAGAGCACATGCGTACGAAAAACAGAACACATTAATGAGGGAAAGGAAGGCCAAATTTTCTTAACAATTAGGGGCATCAATGGAAAGCTCTAAACTGAACTTTGAAGTTTATTAAGCTCTACAGTTAAGATCTTTAATTGAATGAATACTTCTTTTTAACTAATTTCATAAAATCTAAAACTTGAAGCGTAATGGATTTATTTTTCACTAGGCAAATTATTCCACCTAGGGCTTCATAACCAAATAAGCTATGGCTAGAAGGTCCTTGAAACTGCTCAGGTTCCAATATATTTTTAAAAATTAGAAACTATGCTCCTTTGTTTCCTTTCTTCTAAAATTTTTGGGCTGCTGTTCACCCCAACAATAATAAACAAGTGGTTGAGACCTTTAGCAGCTCTGAAGATGTCACTGCTGGTTGCATGCATTTTTTCGATATCCGAGTACATTGGGCTTAAAATCCCCCCCCCCCCCCCATCTTGATCTGGCCCTTCTATCCTTACAATGTTATTTTGTATTTTTATTTAAAAGTGCTACACCAAAATAATTTAAAATTAATTTGTTTCTACACATTGTAGATATCCTTGGCAAGATTAAGATCTTTTTTTTCTTGAATTAATTTTGAAAGGTTAAGGATTAAGCTTATTTGATATAATTTTTGAAAACAAACAATATTCAAGTTAATTTAATTCACAACAAGAATTTTAATCTTCAAAAGTAAGCATCAAAATTAATATACCTACTAGATACCTATATTATAAAAATTACATAGGTCTGTCCAGATGCAAGATAGCACTGAAAATAAAATTTTTGCAATCTTGCAAGCTGAGAAAGAAATGCTGTGAGAGATTTATTTGTACGAGATGATATTAGAGACTTATTTTAGAAACCAAATTTTAGCACCTTAGCTTCAAAATTAAATAGTTAAGTAATATATGCATTAAGACTGCTTACTTTTAACTTGACTCAATAGGTCTGTTTGAAAGGAACTTTTAATTGGATCAAATTTTTGTTTAGCTATGCAACATTGGTACAAAAACCCTTTATGAACCGATTAATACCATAAGTAATTTCAAATATATATTACCTGTTGTAGTGAAAGAATAGCCTCTTTCTGTAAGGATTTTCATGAGATAATCTGTTAAATCTCTGCCAGCAAGATCAAGACGAAGAATAGCATGAGGAAGAGCATATCCTTCATAGATGGGTACGGTATGTGATACTCCATCACCAGAATCCAACACAATACCAGTTGTTCTACCAGATGCATAGAGGGACAATACAGCTTGAATGGCTACATACATTGCTGGGGTATTAAAGGTTTCAAACATGATCTGGGTCATCTTTTCTCTGTTGGCTTTGGGATTAAGAGGAGCTTCAGTAAGGAGGACTGGATGTTCTTCTGGGGCTACTCTAAGCTCATTGTAGAAGGTATGATGCCAGATTTTCTCCATGTCATCCCAGTTGGTCACAATTCCATGCTCAATGGGATATTTTAGAGTGAGGATTCCTCTCTTGCTCTGGGCTTCATCACCAACATAACTGTCTTTCTGACCCATGCCAACCATGACACCTTGATGACGAGGTCGTCCAACTATAGATGGAAACACAGCCCTTGGAGCATCATCTCCAGCAAAGCCAGCCTTGCACATACCAGAACCATTGTCAACTACAAGAGCGGCAACGTCGTCGTCACACATGATTTATGGTTGATAGAAGCAAAAGCCTAAAAAATAAAGAGGACATTAACCACAATTCATTATTTAAAATCTTCATTGAAACAATGTAATCTTCGATATTTTCAAGTATCAATATAATTGAAAGACTTACTCTGCACCAACAGAAACTATTGCACTTTTAAAGATTTTGATTAAAGAAATTTACAAAATTGAAGGGCAACAAAAGAAATTGTTTCATAGCCAACATTAAAAATTTTAGTGATATTTGATTGTCAGAAAGTTAACCTTATTAAGTATTATAAAATCTTTAGTTTATTGAATATAGTACACATTTACTTAAGACCCCCTCCCCCTTCATATATAATTCTTGTAGTAGAAAGTTAACTGCAAGACTGGTTATATTTAACCGAGCTAATATTGGCAATAGATTAGAGTAAAATTTTTGAAAACCAGAAAGATCAAAATCAATAGTTTATTCTTCAAATTCTTTGAAATTATTTCAAAATCCAAATATAAGTATTTTAACATTTCATATGAAAGCAGAAACCCCAATTTAAATCTGTCGCAAGTAATTCACACTGAAAATTAAAATAAGATTTTAAAATTCTTTACATTAAGTAATTAGATTGACAAGTTTTATTTACATAAAATATCAAAACTATTTTTAGCACCCCAAACCAGATCCCCATGGCGATTATCAATAATTTATAGAACTTTAAATGGCCAAAACGAGCTTATGTAACATTTCATACAGAAACCCTTTGATAAAGTGTATCCCCTTGGTGCTTAACTTTCTATATACAACACTTAGTATTTTAACATCTGACAATTGAAGAATTAATTCCTTAAATATTTCCAAGGATTTAATTTACAAATCCTGTTAAACCCTTGAATAATTTTAAGCCAATTTAAGAAACAGTTTAAGAGAATTCTTATCGGTTACTAACATAACCAGCTATAAATCAGTATCAGTAACACATAATTTAAATAAGCATTCAAAGGAATAATTAATATTTTATATTTCTACTCTAATGATTTTTAAACAAGTACTTCATATTAAAAAAAAAAAACATTAGAAAGGGGCAGATTATTAGTATAAGGGCCATTTCACAGTATTTGGATGTTGCGGACTCTACATTTCACAAAGTTCGAACATCAATATTTACAACATAAAGATCTAAATTTTAATTCTTTTTTTGCTAGTGTAGAAGTACTACCAACACACAAACTCAAAATAAAAGGAAAGTCTAATTCAGCTGTAAATTAATTAGTTATGGCAAAAAAGTGTTGTGTTGCGGACTCTACACACAAAAGTACAAATAAAAAATTATCAAGATTAAGTGCTAATCCCTCTGAATCTATTTATCCAATATTATCAATGCTGGTTTTTTTTAAACACTGATACACTATAGATGCTTGGAGTACAAAAATTTTATTTTTAAAATGAAAAATTGAAAAAATATAGGAAAAAAACTTCACATACATAGTAAAATGCCTTGCGTTGCGGACTCTACAAAATGTACCAATTGACTTTTGCCATAACACTTTTAATTTAAATTGGTTTTACTAGGAAAAAATAATGAAAGATTTTTAGATTTACATTTGTTTTACAAGAAAAGACAAGTTATTAAAGATTTAAAAGTAATCTTTTTACAAGAAAAAAAAATTGAAGTCTTTCAATAAGAGAAGAAATACTGTTTGCTATTTCTTTACTGTAAGCAAAAAATCTACCATAGTCGATGGGTGCAGGATCTCCTGGAAGTTTCATAAAGTATCCTGTGGCAGAAATTGTTTCCTTTTCTTGTTTTGTTTGAATTTGTTGCTACCTACCGGCTGAAACACAAATTTAACTTCAATAGATTTCTTTAAATCTTCATTAACTATTTCTCCAGTCCACCATTGGTTATTAAATATGACAGCAACCCATTCACCTTTTTGAACAGACTGCTTGTGGTGTGACAAGGTGATTTTATCTTGATTCAGCTCCTTATTTAGTAAAGACATGTCAACTTGTTTCGAGTCAGCATATGCGGAGTTAACACTGCATATCACTTTTTGCTCATGAATTCTAAAGTGGTAACTTTTCCTAGTTTGCGGAGTGCCCTCACATTAGTTATATCTCTGCTTGACATTCTGCTCCCCCCCCCCCCCCAAAAAAAAACTATAATGATAAATAAAATCAAAAAGAAAGTGAAAACACACACAAACATTCAAATAAATAAATAGCTAAAGTTAAGTGTAGAGTCCAGCACGTTTTTGTAGAGTCCAGCACACTTTTTAAACTGCCATTAATATAATTTTTTAAAGATTTATATGCAATTTTTCTGCATAATTATGTTGAATGGTGTATAAAATTAGAAAATAAAAATAATTATTGAGCTGTGTTTATTAAGAGCCACAAAAACAAAACTTTTTTATGTTTTTTTGTGCTGGACTCTACAGGTACATATTTCTGAATCCCAAACACAAACAAAAGTTTATATTTGAAACTGAAAAAGTATATAAGTGACTACATGCTCTTTCTATTTTCCCATTTCAAGCAAAAAATTAATTGTAAAATGGTTCATTTGTCATATATGGAAGATTTTATGAAATTTTTAGCTGTAGAGTCCGCAACATGACTTTTGCCAATTTTCAGATTAAATACTGAATATCTCTATAAATATCCAAACAAATTCAAAACAATCAACATATTCTCATAATTTAAACATTTAACTTCAGATATCTATTGCAAAAAATTATACCCAATGAGTTTTGTTGCGGACACTTTTTGGACAAAATACTGTGAAATGGCTCATAATTTAAATTCAACATTATAGGTTCAACTAATTTTTGTGAAACTGCTATAGAGTACCAAATATAGCCCTTATTTTTAAGTTGAGTGTGGTGGGAGGAGAGGAGTGGGTGACAAGACAATAAATTTAATAGAAAAAACAAATTACATAAACTGTACTTAAATCTAGATGGAGGACAACTACCTCTCCCATACGAGGGGTTTGGGAATGTATTTCAATTTCTTTCATACATTAAGAAAGCAGCTTCAGAGTTGGTACACATCACGACATAATAGACATTTGATTAAATTACTTAATAAATTTTCCATATATAGTTGCAAAAATTGTACTTTCAAGCCAGTCATTTCCAATTCTTCCAGGGGGTGGGGTGGGGGGGGGACGACAAATGATATATCCTCCATGTTAATTAAAACTGAAAACCACGCCCATTTACATGAAAATATAAAAATTCTCAAAACCAGGTGTCTCCCACCACCGATCACCCAAATGACAAGCCTGGATACTTAACACAAATAATAGAACAATTTTTAACGATTTCTGACGCATAGCAAATCACAATGCTAAGTACTATCTACCCCCTCGACTGAACAAGGTGAGGTTTTTTCAAAATTAGACAACAAAACGTTGAGGAATATCAAATCTCACCCCTGGGCTCTAACACAAAAAAAATCGTTAAGTTTTCACAAAATAATTAGGCCTTGAGGCGGTAACGCCCCGATTCTGCCACCTTTCCCAACACTTCGCATATGAGCTCAGCTATATTTTCTTTTTGATACATTAAATTTAACATAGCAATTCGTTTTGTGATTGTTAAGATATTAATTTAATCAGCATGCAAAAAGAAAGATTAAGTGCAAAGATACTTCTAAAAGATTTTTACTAAAGATCAACCAATTTCATGTAATAGCCATAGCCTTATACACATAGTAAGCCAGAGAAAATAGATACAGACAATATAACACACAAAACAGATGCAAAATTGATTCAATGAAGTTCTGAAATATGTGTTCGGTACTAAAACACTGAACTGCCACATTTTCTACAAAACGTTTGAAAACTCACATTTTCAATTAAATGCCTAATGTACATTAAGGATATTAAAGCTTTTGTACAAAGAATCCTTGAAACAGTTTAGAACATTAAACAATAGAAGTCTTGGGCTATTTGAAATATTTTCAAGGGCGGATAGTCAAGACTTCTAAATATGGTAAAATATAACTTTTATGACAATTCCATTTAAAATTAGGGGAAGAAATAGGACTAACTTGGGACTTGAAAGAAGAAGCAATATTGACAAAGTGATACTTTAATTAGTAAAATAGTAAAGGAAACGCCTCTTAATGAATTTATAATTTAGACACATGAGGAAAACGCCCTAAGTCCCTTTAACTAAATTTTTGAATGAAACGGCATAATTTGTAAAATTTTAAGCAAATATCGAGATAGATATTTAAATTCATCCAGCTCACCCACTCCTTCAGGTAAATAGTATCCAAATATAAAGATTTTTCAATCCAAATGAAACTTACACCAAGAAAAATCTACAATAGCTCCTACTGTAACGTCCACAAAGCTTTAACTGCGATTAGAATAGCAGAGATGCCGGCTTTTATGGCACGTGTGCATTGGAAAATTTGACATCCCGGTCTTGACCATATATGGTATGGCTCCGCTGCCACCTTTCCAATGATGGTTACATTGAGAGTTCGCGATTGGCTGAGATCTTTCAATATTCACAAACTGCCTGAACCTCTCTACCAATGAGAGGCAAAGATGACTTTTTGTGACCATATATGGAATCTCCGAAGCTGACCCGGAATCGCGCTTGTGGAACCAAGATCTACAGAAGCGAGGGATTCAAAAACGGAAATTTTATTGTTCGTCACGACTTATAAATTTATCGCCGATTTGGCGATGCGATATATTTTTACCAATGATTCGCCTGATTAAAAATGTGTGTGTGAATCATTTTACAATGATTTGAAGATACACGCACATGCATTCTAAACTAAAAACAAAAGTAAAAATAATAGCGTTCTAATTGTGAAATTATGTACTTTTAAATTACATGACGACTTTCAGGAGGGGGTCACTTTCGGGAAGGGAGGGGTCAAAGTACATTTTTTGCAAAAACGGGGGATATTGGAATGAGTTTTTTGAAATATTAGTCCCAAAAATGCAGTTTCAGGCTATATTTGGTCGTTCAAGGGGAGGGGGGTCATGTCCCCCATAAACCCCGCCCCCCTCTGGATGAATAATTAAAAATTTCCTCACATTTGAATATTAACTTAGGTTTGAGGATTACCTTTTCGTCGCTGTTACTTTAGGATGACTTTGAATACTAATGTTCCTCCATATTAAAAATATTAACCCCTCTCGTGTAATTTTTTAAGGAGGACGGGCGCACAGTTGAAAAAAAAAATGTATATTCGTACACATAGGAAATGACAAGCCGTACACTGTCTGAAACTGAAAAATAATCTTTTTTATAAAATTTGTAATTGTAATTGGAAAATTTGTAATTGGAATAAATCGTTGCGTAAAACATAATGGGAAATAATAGAATAGTTCAGAAGAAAGAAAATTAAAAGGTACTGTAAACAGTTCAAAATACTTGACGCTAATTGTATAGAACCACTGTTGGATATTTTTTGCTTGGACACCCCAAGAGGAATTTCTTGCTACGCCTCTGGACTGGACTTAAAGTCTAGGGCCGATGTGACCTAGTGAATAGTGCACTGGACTCGTAACCTCTCGAACTCCAGGTTCAGGGTCTTACGCCTCCAAATGTACCTCTCGAGTACGCGCGGAGTATCCGCGGAGTCGGAAAATCCTTGAGGTCGAATGTGTTGGGATCGGTCGCTAGCAGCTACCTAGGGTACAGGGTGCTGGAGACTCACTCCCTTTTGGTATGGTAACGAAATAGGGGAGTCCTCGGTGACCCACTTGCTACGACTTGCCATGTTATTTGAACCCGATAAACCAATCCAATTTAATTGTACGAGCGGGGTTCATAAGGTTCTAAGTGCTAAGGGCTTAAAGTGTGTGAAGGAAGAGGCTATCCACTATGTCCAGTAATACAGGATCTTCAAACTTTTACCGACAATCCGGCTACGATATCTAGGGCCGGTAGTTTCATCTTTGCATGGACTCATCGGTGTGGAATAGTAGTCACAAACAAGTAGGCTAAAATAAATTTAGTACTCCAGCAAGAGTCCGCAAGTAGGGCGGCTTATTTCTCCTATTATATGCTTGTAGTTCTGCCTTAGTTTCGGTTTGTAGGGAGGTAACTTACAACCTTAAATAGGATTTACTTTCATACAAATAACTACGCATTATGCAAAAATGAATAACTAAACAACATGTAGGGAAAATGCATTTAAGCTTCAGAAATATATTTCACGCAAAGTTAAGCTGTGAGTAGTCCGCTCACATTAACTAAAAAAGACGGCTCATTGCGAGTACTTCAAAATTGCGAAAAGAAAATTCCATTAAAAATTAACCCATTTATGCGCAGTAGCCTAAAAAACGGGACGCTTGTTAGTTACTGCATACAAAAACCTGTAATGGGTATATCATTTTACTAAAGCTGTTTTTCACAAGTTAAATAGTCCTTCTTCTTGAGAAAACCAGTTAGAGCCACTATTTGGACATCAGAGTTTATTTATTGACAGCTATTTTCAGACAAATCAGTCAAGCAACGATCCAGCATGGGTAGCCACAGAAAGTAAGTTTTTTTGCGAACTTATTTTTCATAAAATTAAACTATTTTAAAATGATTTGCTTAAAATTGATCACAGATGCCTTCTGTAATGTTATTTTGCAAAAGTAAAGTCAAGTAAGGTCGTATTTTGCTCACATATCTGCAAAATATCCCATAAACAGGACGTTAAATAACTTAATAAATATGGCAACGGCGAACTATTTTAAGCCTAAAATGTATGTAAACCATTCCAAGTAAGAGTTTTAAGCAGATAAAATTTGAAAAAAATTGTTAAAAAAAACTTGGGCATAAATGGATTAAAACCAAGACTATATTGATCAATGCAGGTAGAATTTTGATCTACCCTTTACCAGGTGCATAGCTTAGATAATGTATAGGTCGACTGTAGAATTAAATATAAACGACTGCTAATAACTACTCTCAGTAACAAGCCAGGTCATTTGACTTCCTTTTGTAAACTCGAATTGTAAGTGACTAGTCACATGGGCTGCTGACCAGTACATCTTCATTTTCGGAGAATATAGTGAGTACTGTTTGGTCTGATTTTCTTATGTTTCTTTGCGTAAATACCTTCCGCGTATTTACGCATGCGTCAGGACTTCTCTAATCTTACCAAAATAGGGGGGAAGGTAAGATAACATCAAGGGGAAGAATAACAAGAAGCATTTTGAGCCGTATCAAACAACGTAGAACGATACTAATTTCAAATACATAGTTTAGTTGAATATGTCAAAAGGATAGCAAAAACGCAAGTTTTAAATTGAAAACTTCGGAAAGTTCTCACGCACAACCCATCACCATTTTTTTAAGTGGAATGGTTCGCGAGTGCTAGGCACGGCTTTCACGGACTGACATCAGTATTTTATTTTTTCAGAGACATGAAAACACTCCTTGACATTTTCTAGAGGAGAGTGAAATATATTAAAATATCAAAAATCGCAATAGAGATCAATTCCATCAAAATCCAACTTTCTAAGGATGAAATAAAAGCTGGCAGGGAACAGAGATATTGCAGGGGTTACCGGGTCCAGTTGATCCAGGGTTAAGTTGACACAAGGGCTTGAATTCTCGAGTGCGTCCACTGTTAAAACTACAGATTGCACGAGGCACCTTTAAGGCTGAAACGTTGTAGCACCAGCGCCACCACCTGAGGGGTGCCGCTTGACTCCCTATGGCACCATTGAAGGTGCCATTTGGCTCCTTAGGGTGCCATGGGGCACCCATGAAGTGCCAAAAGACACCCATAGGGTTCCACATGGAGCCAAATGCTACTTTCAAGGGTGCCATAGGGAGTCGAGTGGCAGTCCTCGGGGTGCCACTGGTTCTACAATTTTTTACCCTTAAGGGTATCTGGCTGTGCAACCTGTAGTTTTAAGTGTGTATGCTCAGAATTGAGATTCTTATCAGAAAGTTACAGATTTTGGCTATTTTGATCTACGTGCGCGAGAGAACTTTTTTTTATTTTTTGAAGGAGAGTGAGTCTAAAAATAGTTTTTTGAGCAATGACAAATTGCTATTTAATTTTCATTTTGAACCTCACATGTCAGGTAGTCCCTTTTCAGATTGGTCTTGCAAGGGTCGCCAAGATGTGCCACCTCCTTTGACGTCCACCGGTCCTTGCTTCTTCAGGTGGTGGCGCCTAGGAGACGCAGTAGCTCGATCGGCGTGAATACTATATCTGAAAATATAGTATTCACGTCAAATATTTCCCTTTATTTATGGGTTTTTTTTCTTCTTTCTTTCTCCTCCTCCCCCTTTTTTTTCTTCATGTCTTGTTTCGTTTTTCCTTTCTTTCTTTTTTTTCACTAAAGAAATTTTTTAGGGTTTACTTTCATTTGTCACACAGGGTGTTTAGTTATCTGATGGTAATATGAAGAAAGAATGTACTGAGTTCCTTGAATAGGAGGATTGAATTAAACGATTTCACATATTTTACATATTTACCTCAGAGAGGTTCTTACATTTGCACTTTTTTTTTTCACTTTTTGAGTAAATGTAATGGCATTATTTGGGTCAAGTTGATACGTGTAATAACTTAACTCCCAAATTTTAAGGTGTTTTTATATTTTCCAAGAGTACTTAGAAATGACCAAAAAAAAAAGAACACTCGAAGGAAGGAAATTTCTCTTGAAATAATTGAAAGATCGTATTTCGGAGATGATATCCATAGTTATACTTGTATTAGCTGTATATCAGATTTACGTTTATCTCTCATCCACTTCGGATTAATACTTCAAACAGTTTTATGAGACTCTACATCAGAAACAGCTCTTTATAAACATCATTTCGTTGTTTATTACGTCAGCATAACAGTTTATTCCCTTGTGCATCAACTTAACTCATGTCTCTAGCATCTAGCAGATATATTTAGAAAAAAAAAAAAATGATAAGGACAATTCCACGAAACTGGAGACATCATACCAAGAAAATAATTTCAATGTACCAATAGTTTTTTATTTCATATCATGTAAAAAATAATGCTTTTTTAAAATAAAATAACGCTAAAAAGGTTAGAAAAACATTTCTTGTACGAGTAAGTTTTATAGGTAAGTTTTGACAACACACATTGTGCACATGTTTTCTTGTATTAGAGCTACTGAAAGTTCATCTGTTTTTTTACTTAGAAAAGCAACTGGTATGTCTACAGTCTTATTTTTATTGAAATGTAGTTTATGAATGAAGAGATTAGGCCAACAAGGAAACTCTGAACTGTTATAATTATTTTGTAAACAATTTCTATAAATAGGCCTCACATTCATGTAATGTCAGTCACAAAATTATATAAAAGTTTCTTTTGTTTAAACAAAACTAAACCCAAGATTATAACAAGTCATATTCTCTTTAATTGTGGCAATATCTTTAATATTTTTTGCTCAAATATTTAAAAGTAGTTGAACTTATATATTTAAAACTTGTTTAAAATATGCAATATCTGTCACATTTCTCTTTCCGCTGAGGTACTTTAAACAAAGCACATAAATGGCACTAATTGCTGCAAAACGACAACACGTAAGAGAAATTTAAAATAACTTAAAATATGAAGATAAGTAAATGAGAAACAAAAGTAATGATAAAATGAGCGGAGAGAAAAGAGAGATTTTTTTTTTCTTAAAGTGATCACATAGCTAAGTTGCCAAAGTTAGTTTAGAATCAAGTTAAAAATAAAGATAAATCGCGAAAAGAACTAGAGGAAAATGTAGAACACAAAAGAGCCCGATTTCAAATAGTGCAAGAAATTATTTCAGCATTTCAAACAAATAAGTGATTCTTCTTGTCTATTTCTGTTTATTTATTTGCTATTATATTGTATATTATTGCTATTTTCTGTAATAAGGTATTTGAGGATTGCTGTCCTTATATCAATGTAATTTTTTTAATTTATTATTTTAGTTTAAAATTGTTATTTACGTCTCTTGATGAAAGGCTTTAAATTGTCTTGATTCCAAAAAATGTGATTTAGCTTTGTCAAAAACACATTAAAATTTATTTATTCGTTTTTGTCATGAAGTTGAGTGCACATTTGAAAAGGATGGAACATTATTTTCATGAGCAATGAAACATAATCAAAATCGGCATTGTGAGAGCAATATTCTCTATACTTTGCTTTTGTTGTTCATTAGTTTTAATTAGTATAACGCTTAGAATATAATAATAGCAGTAATAATAAGTGTAAGTAACTGTAAATAAAACATTTTATACGGTATTTTTACGTTTATTTTGTGATCACTTTTTATAATTTGCTAGCATTTTTGTGTGATATTTACTATAATTACCATCTTTACATTTAAATTTGGTTCTAAATACACCGTAAAGAAAATTCATACAAGTAACTCATGAAACAATTCTTTTATTCCAAATAAAGATTTTCATTTATACAAGCTTAGAAAAAAAAAAAAACCCTCACTAATTTTTAACGATCCGCAGATAAAAAAAGTAAAGATATCCTGTTTTACTTTCTTTCATGGAATGAAGAAAATTTCCTGTAACTGTGACTTTTTTGTCATAAGAGTCGCACGGCGGTGAAAAAACATCGCTACACTATTATATCAGGTGGGGAGATCTATGCTTCGACAGTATTTAACTATTTCTCGACATGCATTCAGTTTGCGTATCGTTGTTGTTTTGAAACCTGGCAAATGTAGACAATTTTTGATTTTCTCCAGACATTGTATTGAAAATGTCGGTACAAGTTTTCTATATTTGATCTTATACGCAACTATCCTTTTATTTTGCTTTCTGTGTAAGGTGCAGTACGTCGCGTGGTGCATTTAATAAATAAATAAATGTATGCATTTTTCAAGTGACTCGCATGTCTGTTGTTATTCTTGGAAGAAGGATGATGAGACAACCGATGAAAAAAGTTATCCCATTAGAGGTGTTGATGACAAATGCGCATTATAAATGAGTAAAATGAATAAATAAATATACAGAAATGGATGAAAAAAACAATATCATTAATAAAATATAAATAAATGCAAATTCATAAAAATAAATGTAAATAATTAATAACAATGTTTTTGAATGAATAATAAAAAAATATTTAATAGAAATAATATCATTTATAAAATATAAATAAATGCAAATTCATAAAAGTAAATGCAAATGAATAAATAAAATATTTTTAAATAAATAGTAAGAAAGAATTTTTTTAAAAAATAATATTTAAATTAAATATCTTTATATTAAACTAATTAAAAAAAATTAGCACCTTTGCTCACTCTCCCTGTTGTGAAATATAATGCGTGTTAACTCTTCGAGTACTAAGGATGCTAACACATAGCGCATCCTTGAAACAAAACCGTTTATAACCCTTACTTTCTTTCACTTTTAATTTAACAATTAAAATTGCTTGTTGTTATCACTCCTCCTGTTTTGCTCCGGGCTGTAGATTAATTTACTTTGGAATTGATAGATAGTATATTACGTGCTCCAATATGTAGTGAACATGAGGAGTGAAACTCTTGAAAATTAAATTACTGAAGGGAAGGGGGGGGGGAGTCCCCTTTTCAGAAATAACTATCGCAGTGTGCTAATTTTCATGTAAAAATACCTTGCTTAATTAAAATTTTAGTACACGTCTTGGAACATTAACAACGCCTCGTCTTATCAGAAAAAGGTTGTATAAATGCCCCCATCTGTGAATGCGCATTAGGCAATGGCTCAATTTAATGACGGAAAAATTCAAACGGTAAATTTTACTAAATTTCGAACGCATAGTAAATCGGCACATGGTCATACACATAGTAAAAAAGTGGATAGTTTTTTAAGCTACATTTTTTTAATCATACTCACAAGAGGAATCTATTCTGCCAAGCTAAGCACAAAAGAGGTATATGCAGACGATGTCAAAATGAGATATTCCTATCAAAAGTTTTGCGTGTCCTTATATTTGATTCAGGGCAGCGGCGTACGCAGACAAATCATTTCAGGGGGAGCTGAACCGAGACTCTTTGAGAGGAGAGGACGGGGCACCTCATAAATGTAGCTAAGAAAAGCAAATGTTTCGAATTTCTGATATCAATGCTAACTTCAAATGACAAAAATGCACCATTAAAGAATATTTTTTACCATCATTATAATTATTGTTGAGAAGTAAAGCGTTTTGATGAAAATAGAAAATGATAAAGTTGAAATTTGAAAAATTTTCTTTGTTGAAGAAGCTGTTCCTTGCACACGTGCATGCAACATTTTTTGCAAATTTGGGCTTATATATTGCATCAATTTTGCCAGTTGTTTTACAATGTGTTTCTGAAACGTATTTGGAATAAATGTCAACAAAATTGAACTATAAGATAGAAACTGAATTATAAGATAGCCATACACGTCACGTGCAGTACATTGGAGAGAAAGGAAAAACAAATAAACGATTTTAGCTAAAATTTTAAAAATTTATTTGGAAAGTTTCGGAGGGGGCTGAAGCCCTATCAGCCCATTCCCTGAGTACGTCACTGATTCAGGGGGTACTTCAGAATTTTTTAAAAAATATTTCCCGTTTTCAAATAACAATAAAACATTGCATTTTTTAGAAAATAAGTTACAAAGAATCACCTGATGATAATAACTCAATTTTGTTAAAAGGTGCAGATACGACTTATGTGCTTAACACGGCAGTATTGCTCTCACCTCGCTGGATTTTTTATACTGCAAACTCAAATTACTCATGTCATTTGATTCAAATTTGCAACTACTCTTTCACTTATTCACTACACGTTTTTGGTAACGAACTATTGTGTTCCATAAAGTAAGGCAGAATTTTTATATTTATGTAAGAAAAGGATCTTCTGGCCTAAGATCTATTTTCGAACTTCGGACAAAATATTGACATGCGTTGCAGAATCTTTTTTTTTTTTTTTGACAACAGAAATACTGTACACGAAATCTAACCACTATTTGTTCCGCTACCTCTTGTTAAAAGAAAAAAAAAGCGCTTCTAATGTGGAAAACCTTTTCAAGATCATAGGACATTTGTGTCCTTTCAGTTGAAAATGTATGTTATAAATTTTCGAACACAAAAAATTATAAATAGGGGAGAGTGGTAATGAATGGGCCACTTTTTGGTTTTGAATTTTTGTAATTTTTTCTAACACTTTGTTTTAACTCTAAATTGGTGTTTTGGTTACTTTACTTATCTGGCTATCTAAAAAAGTCATAAAAGTTGGATTAGCACCTGTCTATAATGAATTATAATAGAAAATAAAAATTTTGAAATTTGGCCCATACAACCCCACCTATGGGGTTGAATGGGCCATCGAAGGTAATGAATGGGCCACTAAATGAATTCAATGAAAACATGTGGATTTAATCTTTTATTTGCTGAATATGACAAAATAAATGTGGCATTTGACATGATGATACAAAATCATACTGATTTAAAATTATATAAACATCAAAACTGATGCAATTAAAATAAAACTGATGCATACCAATTGTAGCAGAAAAATGACTAAATAATGAGATTGTAAGAAATAAATAACATCAAATATATATAAAAAAATAACAGATAATACACACTATGATTTAACAAAATTTATATATTTCAAAAATAATATTAAAAATCATTTTCAAAAACTTCATCTTCATTTTCAAACTTGTCAAAATTCAAATTTTTTTTTTAATTTACTAGACATCAGGAATAAGAAATATATCTAACTTAAGTTACCAAAAAAGAAAATGAAATTGTACTGTGAGGAATATAATATGAAGGAGAGAGGGTGGCTTTTTCAAGCCACGCACTGCGACCACAGGTCTATTGTACTATAGGAATATAATGTAGATCTGCAAATTATATTTAGAAGTTACTACAAACCTATTTTGACGACAGTAATCTTTATCTTTGACAGTCAGTTGTGTTTCATATTAATGCGAAAATCCAAAGAAAAGGAAGAAAAACAATATTTAGGTGGCCCATTCATTACCATGACATAGTGGCCCATTCAGCCCCACCTATACTTTTTGAATACATTTAGGTTTTTTGAGTATATTGAATTTAGATAACATCAAAATACATCTTAAGATTAGTTTATAGATATGGAAAGACTAGCTTATACATATGTATGCAGTGAAATACTTGGTACATTTTAGCTAGGAAATGTTTTACTAAAAAGGGAAAAACTTACTTTTCAGTCAGATTCTTGACCATGCCCCTCTAGTTTGAAAATGGCTCAGAGCAAAAGAATGAAAATTGGATGAGTTTAGTAGAACAAATAGCTACATCTATTGGTGGCATCAAAAAAAAAATCATGCAAATACTTTTTCATATTTTGTTAGTGGCTCACTCATCACCATGGCCCATTCATTACCACTCTCCCCTATGTGCTCTTCGCATTATTGAGACACCATAATCTTAATATTAGCAAAGAAAAGAAAATTTTATACAAAAAATGCAGTGTCCTAGTATTTTGAAAACTTCGCAAATGAAATACAGTCGAATATAGTTGAAACGAACCCCAAGGGACCTTTAAAAGCAGGTCGCCTTATCCGAAGAACAATGCATAACAAACCATACAGCGGGGATCGGAAATGCAGTTCGTCTTAAAAGTAATTCGTTTTAAGCGTGTTCGAACTAAGGATGTTCGACTATATATCGATTGAAAGCATTGCATTCATACTGGTGTCTCATGCTTCTACTATTGTTAAGGATCGCTTTCTCACTGAATATTAATTGTTAGTAATGTCTTTAATTATCTAAATATTTCGGCGTTAAATAATTTATTTATTTTGTAAAATAGTCGTAGCTTTGCTCCTCTAATTGACCATGAAGACAAATAATGCCTTCGCAAATACCCAAAATCTACGGTATCAATTTTCCCAAAATTTGGCATAAGTCATTTAACAGTTTTATAACCATGTAATAGCTTCATGCACAATTTTTTTCCACTCTTCCAAAACCCAACCCTATGGTCCTTGGGGGAGGGGGGGGGGGCTTCGTTTGCAGACGTCGTAGGTTCGATTCCGACCGTTGTACTGAGTGGTATTTCTTCTCTCTTGCAATGTCAATTTTCTTGTGTTGTCCTGTTTGTTAATCAAAAATGTACTGTGTGTTGCTTAATTAGAAGTCCACCCTCCCTGAAAAGCAACGACACCTATCTTTCTCACAGAAGTGAGACACGAGAACAACAGCAACATGCAACATGGTCCATAAAAAATTTAGAATTTCTATCAAAAAGAAAAAAAAAAGATAAACATTTTTCCTCGTCAAAACAATCTTTCAAATCAATGACATGGAAAAAAGTTATGATATATTGCTTGATACTGACTCATGTGTCAACCATATTCGAAGCTTCAGAGCCCATTTACAGTTGAAATTGCTTCTTTAAAATGTATTGAAGATAAGGAATCATCAAATGTTGCCGATAATATAATTAAAATCGGTAATAGCAGCAAACGTAACCATTGTTTAGACGCCGAAGAAACAATAGCTATAAAACAAATGGCACGTGCTATGGAAAGGTGGTTGGAAAGAGATTCAAGTTTGATTCCGAAAAACTCTCCTCCCCTTTTTGGACAAAATATTCCATATCTATGTATTTTAACAAGGCCGGTGATAAGATTATGGCTGGAGATATGACGTCAAAGTATCTGACTTATCAGTCTTGGACTTTGGTGCAAGTGCTGAGCGCTATTTCCGGAGATTAACATTTTTTTTAGAAATTGAAATTTTAAATGATGCGCGATTTTTTTTCTTTCACATTTTTGTTTTTAATATATTTTTGAAAATTGAAATTTCGTGAGTGATACGATTTTTTTTCTTTCATATTCTTGTTTTAAACATACTTTTTGTAAATTGAAATTTTGTGAGTGATTCGATATTTTTTTTCATATTTTTGTTTTCAACATACTTTTTAGAAAGCGAAATTTTGTGAAGGATTCAATTTTTTTCCTTCACATTTTTTTTTTCTTTTTGTAATATACTTTTGGAAATTGAAATTTTGTGAGTGATTCGATTTTTTTTTTCTTTCACATTTTTGTTTTTAACATACTTTTGGATACTGAAATTTTGTGATTGATTCGTTTTTTTCTCATACATTTTTGTTTTCTAAAGATGAATTAACTAGAAGTGAGAACGTTTACATTTGCGTGGAAGAATGGGTTTGCTGACGGGAAAACTTGGTGGGGGTTTGAACCTTTTCTTACCCTTTTCTTCAACAATTCCCTACTCTTTAGCTTGTTTGTCATATGGGTGTAATTTCCTCCACTCTGATGTAAAATTTTGCCCCTTTGCCCGGTGAAGTCCAACCCCCCTAGACTTTTTGTTTTAATATATGAGTTGGTGAAAGGAAACGTGGTGTAAATTGATTTTAGGTCAGTTTGGGGAATTAAAGTGTTTTACTGTGAGTACTGTAAAAAAAAACCCATAATATAATATTAGTAATTTTTTCAGTTAAGACTGCTGCTCCATGTGTAAAACAGGTAAGATTAGCTCGTATTGAATTGTAGTGATTTAAAAGTAAAGAATTTAGATATGAGCTTTCCTATATAGGTTTTTAAAAGCTCATTACACCCCCTCCTCCACCTCATATATCTTTCCAATCCTAATACGGTAATTCATGTACATGCAAGGAATGTATGACCCCTCCCCCCTAGAAGGTAAACTCTGGATGTGCTAGTGACCAATAGGACCTTTACACTGAAAGCATGCTTCCCAAATATACAAACTACAGATGCGTTTGTAAAAAATGAAAATTAAAGAAACAATAATTATATTTTTCAATGTATGATTTGTATGACTTACTACAATGTGAAAATTAGTTATCTGGTAATCAATTTGAAGAAAATGAATGACAAATATTATGTTAATTGAAAAATAAAAAAGTATATTTTGTCTTTTTTTCATCAAACAAATCGCGGTGTAGTCGTAGCTCGATTTGAAATCAGGTACAAATTTAATGATGATAGAGCTATAATTTGGCGATTCTTTAAGGGCCTTGCTCCACATTGACGTAAAGCAGAAAAATAAAGCAGAAACGTAAAATGGATTACATAGTGGTCCTATGGAGAGTACCCGGATTTTCGGTTTCTGCCTTCGGTTTCGGTCGCGTTTTACGCTGATGTGGAGCAGGGCCCTTACTTTCTTTTTGCCAGACATTCAATGTACTCTATTTTCCGAAACAGACTCCCCAATTCCCATGACTGCCAGAAAATCGAGTAATTGGCGAGGTCTAGAGCAAGCTTTCAGTGGTATCCAAAAACGGTCATAGAACTCATGGCTCATTGTTCGATTTATCTCCGATACGGGAACGGTTTTCGGCATCCATTAAATCCACTTATTTTCTCTCTTTGGCGACAGATTTGGGCCATGGTCAATCCTTCCCGCCGATTCAAGAACATGCTGCGATTGACCGAGATTCGGGGAACAGTGGAGGAGAGATGTTTTTCGGAATGCAGCTGAGATGGCGGTCGTTGCCCCTGGCAACCGAGGGAGCCGGCTCCCGCTCGTCACGTGACCTTCCGCAGGTGTTAGCATCTTTCAGCCGCGCGACCCGAGAGCTGAAGCTCGAGAGTGCGTTTTTGGGGAAAGCGCAAGGGGGATTCACTTGGCGTTGGAGTTTTTACAGCTTTGAAAATTGAAATTATCATTTAACTCTTTAACCCTTTATGCCCCGGACTCAGAAGTCCCGCTTATTTTAATTTAGTATTATGAATCCCAAATGGCTGGAATCATGCTGAAGCTTTTGAGTGCCACTCCTTGTACTTCATTGAGAGGCCGACAGATGGTACCTGCGATCGAAAACAGTTTTCTTAGGGGCACTAAGGCGTGGGGGCCTTGGATCCCCAAAAATTTTTAAATTTTTATGCTCGTTAAAAATGTTTTTTGATGTATTTGCAACTCAAAAAAAAACGAAAAAATGTATAGAAATTCATTGTCAAATTAATTTGGGATATAAAGGGTTAAGGAGCATGCGACATATGTTTCCCTTAAGCAAGGACGGATCCAGCTTCTGCTTTTGGATTGCGTCAGTGGCACCCCTCACTGAGGAGCTAAGGGGTTTATGCCCCTCCCAGAACCTCGAAGACAAACCCGTTTGACAAGACCGGGGAAATCCTAAAATTGCGTTTTTCCGCCTTTGATTTTCCCCTAATCCATAACTTTCTTCTTAATATCACCGAAGATACTTCGAAATATTTTCTCGGAAAATTTCTTAATATGAGAAACTCATCCGTTCCTTCTCCCAAAACTTGGTTAAAAGAAACTTAAAATTAGTTTTTGAGGTAACAATTTCAAAGCATGAGAAACCTCCGTCTAACATCAAGGTCACCCAAGGTAGCGAAAAATTGGCTGCGATGTAGGAAACTTTCGAATTTAGTAATTTTAACTCAGCGAAAGTTTTAGCCGAATTTGGTCTCATACCAACTCTCTTACGCATCGTGCTCCTTTCACACCACTTAAATTTCATTCTTAAGGCTTTCATTTAGAAACATTTTTGAGCTCCCCCACCAGCCTCTTATATAGATTAAGACTCCCTAAAATTTGCGTTTTTGGGACTCGTAACTTTTTTTTTTTGGGGGGGGGGGGCAGAAGGGGGTCATTTTGAAACCCCATGGACAAAACTTATAGCCCTTCAAAAGAAACAATCATCGGTGCGAAACTAAATTGAGTCAATACCGGGCGGAGTGTAAAATGACAGTTTTGAGCCTCAAATAGGGATCCGGGGAGAATTTTTGACTTAAAAAAGTTCCCAAAAGGCAATTTTCAGCTATGTTTGGTCATTTAAAGGGGGGTTATAATCCCCATGATGTTCCCTGTATATCCGAGCATGCCCTTTAGTTCAAAAGTTCTTTTATTCAAATTCGAATAATTTATAAATTACATATTTTCGTGTTATTGCGACAAGAGAATTTAAAAAATAGTATAAAAGAAGCGGAAGAGGTGGTACTAAGTTTGTTATTATTGCACCAAAAAGAAGAAAAAAGTCTGTAGCAAAGTGTAATCAATTGCTTATATTTTAGGAAATTTTAGACATTATTTATCAATCAAAATTTTATGGGGCAATCAATGTTTCCTTTCCATTCCAAGATTCTTACTTAAAGTAAAAAAAAATAATTTGTTCATCGGCGCATTAACTGAGATGTTATAAGCTTAATTCGCTTGACTTTTTGAAATTATTTGCTTGAAAAGTTCACCTTGCTAACCAGCCGTTAAATTTGCCTTCATTTCCTTTCAGTTAGTGAACCATGAACAACATAATTAGTTAAAAGACTGGTGGCGTCTTTAGGAGTGGTATCATCCGGTGCGGTAATTTGTGGTGTCATCCTACTAACTGTAATTGCTTTTAATGCTGTGTATAAAGGCAAAATTCGACACGTAACAGCACCATCAATAAAATTTTCGCCATAGCATGTGAGATGTTAAACAGCTTTATTTCATGGTCGGAGCACCTAAAATCCAGTTATTTTACTTTCAAAAGTTATTGCGGTTCGAATTTTATTCAAATTCAATAGCTATAAAACATAGGTCTGTCTCCAAATTTTTTGGCGGGAGGGCCATTTTTGAAATATTTCCGAGACTCGCAGGCAACACCGCCCTCCAACCCCCCTGATTGAGCTAACTCATCATGCACATTGTAGTTCAGAATTACAGGTATATATTTTTTGTATTAGAAAAATAATCGAAATGTGTTATTGCTACATTTTTAATAAAGCTTCATGGCATTGCCTGAATTTAAAAACAAGTATCAAATTTTATAAAAAAATCTTCATTTTTCATCCACCTGATTTTGGATTTTTCTTTTAGCATCAGATCGAGTATACACCAATCACTGGGTTGAAAACTAAACTGCTCAAAGCTACTTATAAATGCTTTCTAAATTTGTTTATTTCAGTCGTTACCAGTTCCACTACATTTAAATTTTATTGTTTAATATCCATTAGTTATTATTCGTGAAAAAATTCTATTCATTACTTACTAGAAACATTTTGTACAACTTTATTAAATCTCCTTCTTCGAAATATTTCCCAATATTTTTAACCACCCTTAATTTTTAAGGAAACAAATCACAAAATATAAAAAATAACTTTTTAAATAGTAGATTAAGACAGAATGCAGATACTGGACTACCCGATATTTTCGCGATTGATATTGGAATTATCCTAATGTGTGTAGTTGGAAACACTAAAAATACAGATGCACAATAAATTCTCAGAATGGAGTTAAGCATACCTAGGTTACGAATTAGCTGATTTATGCGTCTAAAAACTGGTCCGCAGCCACGGGCCAGATATTTGATGCTCGCGGGCTATAGTTTGGAGAACCCTCTGAAACAGTTAAATGCAATTTGCTATAGATGTGTGCATAGTTATTTTTTCTAAGATCAATAGTTTACTAGAAATTAAAAAATATATCAAGCATATATTTCAAGTTAATTTCCAATTTTAATAAAAAGCTACTCTACTGGTTGAGACAAATATTGGTTTTAAAAAACCAAACGTTTAATCAAGACAAAAAAAAAAAAAAAACACTAAGTGTGAAGTAAAACGTACAAAAGCAGTATGTTATTTCAATTATGAAAACTGCTGCCTCAGTAAATCGATTTTGATGACAATATCAAAATCGATGAATGAATGTTGCTTCAAGCACCAGAGTTTGATTCATTACATAATCATAAAAACTACGTACCTAAAATAAGTTAAATAGAATTTCTGTATTTTCGTAGTCGTGCGAATGAAAACGAAATGATTGTCTGTGATTCCGTTATTCGAGAACACGTCAGCAGAATTTCTTTCAGCAGTTTACGTAGAAAATGGTAAATCCTAAAAATAGTTTACAACATAAACCGATATTAGATGAAAATCGGAATTGGCGCCTAGAAATGTTTACAATAAATTGCTGAACTCAAAAACTAAAAATACTATACTGTTCGAATTAATCGGGACTAAGCTATTGTTTAACGAACTTCGAAGTTGATTGCCAGCTAGCTCCAGCATGTCTAACAAGCAATTTTTATTAGCTTTAGTGTCATCTGGATGTCACTTTCAATTGCTTAAGAATTGCTGTATGCGAGAAATTATGAACATTGGACCTACCTTGTTACCTACTCCTGTCACAGAAAAAAACTGAAGAATTGCTTACAATAAATTGTTCCTAATTTCTCCTTCAAAACCAGAACTAAGCAGTCGAAACTGGTATCCTGACGACATTGGGGCATAAAGAACTGCTTAGAGGGATCTGCTGGAGCTAGCTGGTAGTCAACTTGAAAGTCTGCCAAAAGTAGCTTTGTCCCAACTTATTCGAACAGTATATAGTTCATGCTACTTGTTAATTATATCATTATATCCTAAAAAATACGGTACAAATCTTTGCTCGCTGAAATTGAAGATTTTTTTCCTTAAAAATTTGAGATTTTTTCGACCCAAGCTAGGAAATGAATCGGGGAGAGCAAAAACAACATCAGTCACAAAAATTCGAAAATTCGTTTTTTATGGAAACGAGCAACGAGCTGTGGGAGGCAAGATGCATGTTGATATCAAAAATCACGTGTCAGTCAGGTTACTAAATTGACAGATACGGGGCCTGTTATTTGAATGTTGACCGTAGAAACAATGCTAGAATTAAGACGTTTTTTTTACTCTCTTGAACAATTTGAAGTTCTTGACTGACATTGTTTTTGCACTCACCGATTCAAATAGTCCGCAGAAATTATGAAGAATCTGCAACGTGTGTCGCTGTTTCTGTAAACGGGTTCGTGAAAAAATTTCGCGAATTTTGCTACACGAAAAGACTCCGAGAAGCGCTGAAGCCGATGATGTAAACCGCAAAATGAAAAAAGAACCACGGACTGCTTCTGAATGGAAAGGAGGATAGTACGCGAATGCAATAACGTTATCTCTTTTAAAGGGTGGGGAACATGGAGCAGACAGGAAGAATTACATTCTGTGTAACCGCTGTTCAACTTATCGCCGACGATGAGACATATGATGTATCTTTATAGAGATCCTGAAGACATGCTTAAAAATATTTCCGCGTTTTAGATGTGTGGGCTGTGGGATGCATTCCCCCTTTTCCTTTCAAGATAAATGTCGCTTTCAAAAAGAGGAAATTCTTTCACACGTTTGAGACACCTGACTACGATCTCTCTCCATTTATTTCTAGAAATATAATCTAGTGCTTCAACTCTAAGCCTGATATTTAAGTATTTTGAAACCTCCCAAACGGGTTTCCAGGAATCATTTTTCCCAAGACATAAATTAACGATAGTCTTCAGTTTAAAATACTTAGTCGAATCGAATGAATGTGATATAGAGGCTGCTGCTTATTTGAATAATGCATGTTCTTAACATTTCTGATTCAATAAAGCGGCTAATTTAATAAAGCTGCATTTAGTTCTGTTTTTGACTATTTGATTCAATAAAAGGTTGATTCAATTAACGACTGGTTCAATTAACCGGCGTGCACTGTATTAGTTCAGAAGAACTTCAATAATTGTGTTCAAACGTGATCGGATGAGTCTTTAAGTCTGTTAACTTGAAGGGGGGGGGGGGATTATGATCAGAGTCAATTTGACTCAGTCAAAGAACGACCATGAGCTTTACAGCGATATTTCATTGCAAGATACTCATGTATTTGTTCACAATTGTATCTTGCAATGCGACATCGTTGCATGCATATATTTGTCTACATTTGTACTACGAAAACAAGTCCGTTATTTACAAGTCCGTTTTAATGTAGGTCGGGAGGACGCTAGCTTTAAGAAATCAATGCATTTTCCCAATATTGGATGTGGGATTTACTGTTTTTCGATATATTTTGCGTCGAGCATACATTCTCTCCCCCCCCCCCCTCCTAGAAATATTCAAAATTGCGTGCCTGTGTGAGCATGCAGACTTTAAGATATTTAAAAATAACTACTTCATGTTATCGTTTGCTTGCAATTCAAGTAAGTCAAACTATAAATTTGGCACCAGTAATTCAAAATCCAAATGAAAAGGGTAACTTCATGCATTTACATTTACAATGCCAATAAATTTAAGCCCCCTTCTATGGACTTTGAAATTTAAAAGTTTCTATCCGATACAAATCTGATTCTTAGAATCCCGTGGTGAGCCTTGTTTGTATGCTTGAGGGTAATTACCTCTTCACTGACCTGAAGTACAGTAGCATTTTCCCTGGTAAAACAAAAAGGGGAAAAAAAAAGAAAACAGGCTATTCAGGGAGAATATGAGCCTATGCATCTTTTTCAAAGAATAGATATGACACTTTAAATAGAGCAAATATATTATTTCATGATTAGAAAAAACCAAAAGCAAAATTGTCAAATCTGTCACATTTTAGCAAATTTGTCGCAGACTGCGGGAATTTGGTTCATTTCTCACTCCATATTTGTGACAGTAATAGCCGAGCCTCACTCGTTCCCTCAGAAAGCGCGGTAACCTAGAAACAGGCAGACGATATCTCTGGATGCGAAATATTTGCATTTTTTCTGTCGGTATCTTCAAAGCGGGTCATTGTATTGTCTTTTTCCCCTTGCTCTGCATTCGAAATTGTCCGGCTTCGCAGTGTCTGGATTAATGCAAGGGGATTTTCACGGCTAATTCTGCATTTACCTCGGAGATTAATCAAAAAATAGAACTGGAATTGGACCCAATCGATCCCGAGAGTCATTTTTCTATCCGTCATCTATTGTTATCGATCTTTGGGATCACATTGCCAGACATAACTTTAGGCAAAATGTTGAATCATGTTTTACTTTCAATACCAATTGTAAACCAGTAAAATGTGTTTTTCTTGTCTTTTCCTTTCCTTTCTTTTTGCTTCTTTCTTTTTCTCGCGTTTTTAAACTGAAAATATTTGCTTTGGAAACTTTTTTGAGAATTTATCACTTACTAAAAGAGCAAACTTTTTTTTGAAGTTCTATTTGGAAAAGCTTATTGTCAGCTTTTGTTGCTACAGTGCTGGAATAGGTTTCATTCAAGCAAAGTATGGATCAAAGTACTTGTCACTCATTCTTTTGCTTTTATCGATTTTGTTTTGGGGAACTTTACCCTAGTGGTTTTCCAATAGTTATCCATTGGATGTTCCTTATGATTAAATACTATGATAAAAACATCACATTTTTACATAAGAGCCGTTTATTTTAACCGTGAGGAAAGTTTTTTTTTTTTTTTTTTTTTAATTATTGCGAGATATTTGAAGTGATATGTTTCAATGATCAGTTTTATGAATGAAAAGTTTAAACGCCTGGCTTTTGATAGTTGTTATTATTATTTTTTGGGGGGCTCTAAGGTGTTTTAGATAAAAACACCTTACGAAGTTTCCTCCTGAGATTATCATTATCTTCATTTATTATATTTTTACAACTATTTTTATATATTTTTATGATTATTATAACTATTATTTTTATTATTATTACTGCAATTTGTTTATTTATTTCAAAAATGAACTTGTCCAGTTTGAATAAAAGGGGCTCATAGATCTTAAGTATTCAATGACTTCTTTCAAAAGCAGCAACACAAGAAAAACTTTACCTAGTTATTCTTGAAATCAAGAAACCAAAGACCACAACATCAAGGTTTTGACCCTTCATTTTATCTCATTCATAATAATATGACCATTTTGATGCTTACAATGCTTGAAATTGAGAAAATCAGAACCATCAGTGAGGGTAAAGTTTTAGGATTATTAATTGCTTTTCGACGCAGGAAGCGACGACACGCAGTCAAGATTCATACTTGAGATCCGAAACGAATTAACTTGATCGGGAACAAGTTAATGGTTATCGACACGAAATCTTTGCTTGGAAAAAATTAATCGAAGAACTCTTTCTAAAGTTTGAAGATGACGATGTAGATATGTCAGTATTTTTTTTTACATAAATCTAATTGATAATCTTCAAAAGATTGGCAGAACTGTACTTGCAGAAAAAAAAGATAAACCAAGGAAGGAGCATAATTACATGCACAAGGCAATTTACGAAGCAGCGCAGAGAATTTCAGGCAAAGCAAGATGATTGTAAGAATGGTATCGGTATGCTACACACTGTCTTGTCTCCAGAAATACTTCTGGAAACACTTTACTTCTTCCTAGACTCTTTTTCGTTTCTTCCATCTCTTCATTCACTCCAACACTATTGATTCATTTGGACGACATGGAGTAGTACTCAAATATCATTTTACAACTTTTAATTGAGTCGTTCACGCAGCAGAAAATAAACTGCTGTTTTTACAGTATAATACTGGCAGCCGAGATTCCAGTTTAAAACTGTGAAATGCACAGTAATAAACTGCAAAACTAGTTAATTTTACACTTTCTTGCTTTAAAGTTAGAAATTTTAGTTTATTGCAGTAAAATTTAGCTGTATTATACTGTAAAAGCAACAGTATAATATTGGCAGCAGAGGTTCCAGTTTAAACCAGTAAAGTGCACAGTAATAAACTTTAATATTAACAATGTTGCAGTTTATTACTGTAATATTAGCAATTTTACAGTTTAGTACTGTATAAGTAGAAAATTTAGTTTTTTCTGTAAAATTAGCAATTTTTACAGTTTATTACTATAAAATTAGTTGTATTACACTGTAAGAACAACATTCATTTTCTACAGTGCAGAATCCAAACTAGTTAAGTCCTTTTTTTATAAAAAAATAATTTACATTAAAAAAAGTTTAAAAGCTCCTTTAACGATCACGTAAAGGCAGAAGATAAAAAAAAACCTGCTTGATCTCAACAGAAAGGGAATATAAAGTAAGGGTTTTAAGTAAAAACCCTTTTAGATCCATAGTTACCGCTTTGGAACTATGAATTATGAGAAATGGACAAAACTGGTTTGATTCTGATTTGGTTGTTAAAATATGGACAATTCGCTTTCCTTTACGAAATCTGTACTACCTTTAATGTTTTCTTCTCCTAAGTGCTGTCAACTGATTCCTCAATTCCGGTGAAGAGATGAACATCTAATTCAAAAGTATTTCCTTTTGAAATTGAGAGTCATAATATATTGCAAGATGGTTGAACATAAATGTTTAATGCTTTCTAGCTTTAATAATACGGTAGTGTTTAATCAAAATTTTAAATCAAATTCTCTCAAGGCCAACATCAACAGCAGGATGTTGAAATTTCAACGGAAGGAGAACAAATTCATCGCTTTTTTTGTTCATAGTGAGATTATGACTCATAGAAAATAATATTCTAGAGGCGTCTTTACGTTCATTACAAACAGGTTCCCAAGTCGTTTAAAATCATACGCAATATGAAATAAACGAAAACCTTAAAGGCGGGGAGGGAGAGAAATGAGAATGATTCATTTTAATTTGGTATCGCTTCAAGCACCCTTTTCTCCCTTCGCTGAGTTCATTTTCAAAATCTTAATTTCCTCTGCAAAACGAGTTTTTCCAAAGCAATTGCATATGAGTTGAATGTTTAAAAGGGTTATCAAATAATATAGAAGAGAAAATCCTTCTTCGGGCAAGCCCTTTTGCTGTTATATTGCAGGAGACGGTGATTTCATGCAGTGGTGTGGCCAGGATTTTATTTAGGAGGGTCCACTAAATCAACATTATTGATAATATTAATTTCAAATAATTGTAAATCTAAAGTTTAAACGACAAGAGATTAAAACTTAGCCCCATAGCGTATGTCCACAAATCTGATATTTTGCTTAATATCTTCTAACAAACCAATAGTTTTGGTTTTTGAAAGTTTTTACCTCTACCCGCTTTTAATAGAACTACTCAGATCATACTTAGGATTTGAAGTTGCTTCTTACCAGGAACTTCATTGTAAGTGTATTTCGCTGAAACAACACTTTTTTGTGAAATAATAATGTATGTTTTTAATTAAAAAACGGTGGAGTGTATGTTTTTATATTCAATTTTCCTTGTATTGTACCAGCAGTAAGAAATATGTATTACAGTTCAAGTTTTCTATTATCCTTGAGTAGAAAAATTTTGTATGAAAAAATGAGTATCTTCATTTTTGATTTTTTTTTTTTTTTTTTTTTGACTTATTTCGGAGAGGGTCCAGAGTCTGTGGACTCTACACTTTTTCTGTGCACTGAAATTAATTGTGTACTTTCTTGTTAAGAGACGTACAGATATTGAACTTTCTTTTCGCATAGCGAAATTTTTCGGCTCAATCAGTTTGTCTTAGTGACAAGGACATAATTTCAGAAATCTAATTATTTCTAACCCAAGTAGCACACTTCGTTTTTTAAAGGTTGTGAAATGGTTATTAACGCTGTAACAACCGCTTAAAAACGTTTATAAAACGTTTAAAGGTTATTTGTGCTACCTGGGAAGTGTACTTGACACTTTAATATATTGAGAAGTGAAAACTACAAATCTGGGAAACAATGGTTGGTTTCAAAGGAAAAGAGATTTGGAATTCTCAGTTCATATTTCTATACTCTGACGTGGTTGCAATTTACAGCACAAAATTTGGAAACATTTAAATCGCATTTCTATAGCATAAGTACAAATACAAAAATTTAACAAAAGAGAATGTAAGTTAAATGAAGTCGTTAGGAATGTCAACATGTTATTATTTTTGATCATAACGAAATTATGAATGGAACTAAAGAAAATAGGATTTATAAATTATTTTTTATTAATTTTATTTTGTTTTATTTATTTATTTATTTTTCGTATGTATGTGTTGACTTTGTTTTCTTTCGGATTCTATCCGTTCTATAATATATGTTGTGCATGACGAAACATTCGCCACAAATGATTCTTACTTCACATCTCTTCCCATATTCTGAACCAATAAAAAAGTTTTAAACTAGTTTAAAAAATATAAAAAAAGAGAGAAGAATTTGAGTATGCTACTCTTATAAAACATTATTTTTAATGTGTTCGAATTTTTCCTGTTTCTGATATAATGCCGGTGGTAAAACCTTTGAAACTTTTATTTCAAGTGAAGACAAACATAAAACAAATCTCAACGAAAAAGCTAAACGGTCATAATCTGATTTCATTTCTTAGCTGCTTGATAGAAGAAGGAAGCAAGTACAATTTGATTAGAATCGCCGTTTTCAACTTTGCTTAACATAATTTCTTTTCCTGTAGAAATGTACTATCCTATTTTTAAACTCACGGCACTCCGTTTCTGCTTCTATTTGCTGAGAACAAACCTTTTTTTTCATCGTCTGCGATCGTAAAACTGCCATTAGACGAAACAATGAACTAGTTAGCGGTTCTCTCCGTAATGCGTCATTAAAGGGCTTACGCATTGTCTCGTGTGATGGGTATGACGCAGGAGCAACGGCCTCATATCACGTGACACCGCCCCTCCCTCTTCAGATTGAATTTGCACTGATATTAAATGGTCAAGATATCTGCCCTCCCCGCCCCCACGCGCAGAAGTTCACATGAGTGATGATCTTGTAATACAAAAATGTATTAACAACTAAGCAAAGATTTATTTCTTGAAACAACTTTAGACTTTTGAAATATCGGAATCTATTTCTTCCCTTTTCTTTCTTTCTTTCTTTTTTTTTCAGTGGGGGGGGGGGGGGACATGGGTGCCCATATGCGAAACTTTAGAGGGGGGGGGGGGGACTCAGATATTTTCCCGTTATTTAGCAGCATATTTTTCTCGTTTAAAACAATTTTAGTGCAGATTTGAGTTATAAACATTGGCATTTTTAATATTCTATTAGTTAATGGCCGAAGATGAAATGTTATTTAATATTTTATCCACTTTTCAAGGGTGATATGGCCCTCTTCACTCTTGGACAAATCACATATAGTCCAGTCATTTGGTAGTTTTACCTGGAAAGTTTTCCGGGAGTTTTGAAAATTGGTAGTTTTATAGATTTTGATGTGCTCGTTTTGAATTTCCACTTTGCCACCTCGTATCTTTGCCGCTCGCGCCGCCATATTGAAAAAATGGCGTCTAAAAGAGGTATTTCGAGTCTATCTCTTTTTTGACTTATTGTACGATAAAAACGTTAATGTACAAAATAAACTAGAGAAAATTTCCTACAATTTATGTCATTACAACTTTCTCGTAAAATCAATACGTTTCGACGTACGAGCGTCGCAAAGTTATTATTATCACGCGTTATCGCAGAATAACTCGATTCCACAGCACCTAGAGGTAGAGTAAGCGGCGCGTTCTTTTTAACGCGGTTTTCTAGTAGTCCCAATCCACATGTAATATATAATTCGGAAATTTAGTGCAATCTTCTCCCGTTTAGATGTTTTTAATGGGTCAGGAGTTGCTGGTTCCACGTCTTCCGCAGTGATTGAGACGTCACAGACTAAAGTTTTTCCGGCATCATCTGCAATGCCCTCATCAAACTCATTGTGAGCTTCTTCCTTTTTAATAACATCATTCGTTTGCTCTAAAACGGTCTCAATTTCTTCCTCTTTATCGCTACCATATACTTTGCGAATCCTCATAATTATCACCGTTACAATTAGTACATATAACGGAGCATTTTAACCTGGCTTTTTGACATCCTTTTTTGCATTTGTGAGAAATGATTAATAATAATAAGGATTGTGGAGCTGAAAGTGCAAGCGTCATGACAGGAATTAATCCATTCTGATTTCACCCCCCCCCCCCCCGCAATTACTCTGGGTTTTCTTCATTCCCACACCACTGCTGAATCTGGAGATAGGCTTGAAACGAATGTTGTCTAGCAGCTGCGTCTGTCGGAGGTAGGTATGCTATATTAAATTTACTTTTATATGCTGATTTTAAAAAAGCATTCATATCTATAGTCGCTTGAAGTCATGTTTTTATTGCTTTTTTTACTTTTCACTTCACTGAAACCGTATAAGTCAAGAATGACGTGTTCCACAGCCTCAGAAATAATCTCTGGATCAGCGTTTGGATGTATGGAATGCTTTGAGAGACTTTCTTAAATTTGGCTTTTTTTCGTAATACATTAATAAACTTCATTTTTCCTTGATTGAAAAGGACACGTGTTGTATTTCAGCCACTAAAGGCATGCAAGAATAAAATATGATCTGCGACTGTCTTATCTATGATAGTGTCAGTTGAATATATTTGCTGCAAAATTTTTCCTTCTCCTAGTTTTTGCATATATATGTTAGATTGCTTGGATAGAGCTGTCAAAAGAATACGATGATCTTCGCCGACAACAATTACGAAATCGAATGCGGATGAAACACTTATTGCAGTATTAATTATTAAAGTGTCCGCATCTTCTGTACATTGTTTGATCACAGTGGTCCAAACTAAATTTCTGGGAATTGATGCAGACAAAAATCAGCTCATTAGAATGTTGAAGACAAACTTGAAGCAGAGAATATTGTGATCAAACAAGGTACAGAAGAAGATACTTTAATGATAAGTGATAAGTCTGGGAGCTGAGCTAATTTGAGCTTCTATACAAATTTTTACCTGCTGTTTTTAGACAGAAGGTCTCTAATTAAATTCTTGTTTTTTTTTCTTTTTAATTATTATTATAATTATTTTTTTTTTTCAAAATTGTTAAGATTGCAATAAAACTGGAAGTTCTTCAAAACGGAGAGTCAACTTTTATCTCTGCGTGCTTACATTTTTCTGAAAATCAATACATTTTCGAATGCCAACTAACATTTAAGTTTCTATCTTTTTGCTTAAATTTGAAAAAGATGCAGAGAGAAAGCAAAAAAAAAAAAAAAAAGCTCATCTTTTCTCCTCATACTGTGGTTCGAAAATTCTTAGAAATAGACTTTTCTCAACTCGCCATCGAGAAACCACAATTCACCTAAGCGTCGCGAAAAGTAAGAACCACCAACTTCTGATGAAACCTACGTCAGAACGCCGGTGCCGTCACGACCTGAGCCCTAAGCTAAGAAAACGAGATGCTTGTGACGTCAAAAGAAGAAAACGTGAGGCCGTAAAAGCGAAATGGAAATACCTGTTTCACTGGCAGGAAATGGGTAATGGAATCACAAAATGTATACTATAGGCAGAGCCTGATTTACCATTAGGCTCAGGAAGCCTACTAGGTGCTCCGAAAAATTACAAATACAAATGCGAGGACCAGCAACAGGCTCTTGGCCCAACAGGGCTGGTCCTAGTCAAATTATGTACCCCAATGAAGATTAATGGCTCTCTTAAAACTATCTACTCCCTTGCTCTTTACTGCCTCTTCCGGTAAACTATTCCAAGTTCACACTACTCTGCTAAAATAGTAATTTTTCCGAATTTCCAGGCACCACACCATGTGAAAAATTACACCAAACTATATATGGCTTTATTTTGTTTGTTGTGGTGTTAAAAATTAATAAGACTATCGAGTGCATGTTGTTGGCCCTTTATATGCAAGCTTGATTCATTTTTTCATCGGAAAGTGTGAGTTGAAGCATAAATCTTTCCACACCAAAATTTACAGAATAGGTCGTGTGGTATCTTATATTTAAGAAAGAAAAAAAACCTGACTGTATTATCTGTCTGTCTATCTATCTATCGAACGCCAGTGAACTGACCATCGAACCAGGTATCGATAGATTCGTAATTTTTCAGTTTTCATTAGTTCTAATTTACATTATTCTATGCAGTAGCGTACATAGACTTACGTGTGCCCCCCTGCAAGTTTTGTAAGTGCGCCTTCCTGCAAGTTTTGTAAGTGCGCCCCCCAACCCCTATTGAATTATTTTTTTTTTTAATTCCCTTTTAGCTCATAGTACTATTTTTCTGAATTGTGCGCCCTCAAACCTCGTTCGTCCCCCGCACCGCGATGGCTGCGTGGGCGCTATGTGATTCTATGATATTAATTAAGATAGATATCAATTCTTCTATAAGAGTTTCTTAGAAAACTATTCTTGTTATGAGTCAAAACTTGCGATGGAAATTTCTTTTTAAAAATATTTAACTAAATGCTTATGTCTTTGGATATAAATGATATTTTTATACAAATGTATAGAATAATTGCCCATGATAAGTTAATCTATTTTTTTAAATTTACAACTTATTACCAACTCCTTGCAATGCAGACTAACCGAGAGACGCTTTTGCTCTTCAATTTGTTGTTGGTCTCTTAAATACTCGTGTTTTATCAATCGACCAAATTCGGAGTTTCATCAATGAAAGTTTAGTTCGGGGCGCCCTGCTTGGCCGTTGCACAATACCGGCTTAAACAGAAGCTTGTGTTGAATGTAAAAATGAAAATGGTTTTTCGAAAATGTGGGCGTAAAACTGATTCAATTTCTCATATCAGTGAAAAGATTAAATAGGAAAAAAAAAAGATGTTCTAAAAATCAGTTGTTTGATTGTTATAAGTTTGGAATTAAATTCTCGCTTATGTAGAGATAACCATAAAAAACTAATCATCATTGTTTCTAGATAGTGAAATGATAATTCAGCAACAAGAGATAAAATTAAGGATATTTCAACTTTGCTTTATGTTTCATTGCATGATTCATTTTATTTTACGACTATCACTTTCCATGTGTATTAAAATCGAAAACAAAAAGAAAAGTTCGTAATTGGGAAGAAAATTTTCAGAAGGACTAAAATCACTTTGAGAGTGCAAAAAAAAAAAAAAAAGAAAAGAAAAAAGAAAATGATTTATTTTCATCTTATGCAAGGATTTTTTGCTCGTTAAATTTGTTATAATACTATGAATTCAAATCTTTTTGAATAAGAACGAATAAAAAATACAGTTCCAAAAAAGCAAATGTTTTGCAGCAATTATCAAATTTTTCTTCTGAACTGCATTTTTAAAAAAAAATTCTAACTACTTCAACCTATTTCACGTTTTTAAGCCAAAATAGTTAGCACATGTTTCTTACTGAAAATAAGTAACTCCCCATCAGCAAAATATTCTCAAAATTTAATCTGCATGAAGCAGAAGTTTTTAAAATAATAATGTTAAGTATCGTTTTACGTTTGCACAAAGAAATGCATTTTTGTTCTTGATGTCGTTGCAATTTATTTTTAAAATGATTTGCACATAGAGCTCCAATTTATAAATTAAACTGCTCAAATAAAGATCAAATTGAGTTGCCCAATATGCGTTATGAAGGAATTTCTATGTTTGAAACTTGTGCTACGAAACAAAGGAAGGAAATGAAAAAGAGGGAAAAAAGTGTGCAAACAGTTCATGCAGGTCAGGACGTTACACAGTTCCTAAAGTTGAAGGAACTCTCCGACGACATACATTATGCATTGAAAGATTTTAAACTTTCTTTGCTTTAATGTTACTGTAATTTATAAGTAATCAAAACATACATTCGCGCAGCGTAGGATACTTTTTTTTCCTTTGGGGATCAGGAAAATTTTCGAAAATTAAATTTCCTCAAAAATATAAATGTTCAAAAATGCAAATCCACTACGCTTCTTTCACAAAAATATCATGTTAAACCAAGTCAGTTATTTTACTCAGTATAGTATTAGGAAGCACCTATTCAACAACTTAGTCACAAATTGTTTTCTAATAGTTACATAACAGCATTTATTTTGACCTTATAATCATTTGACATATGCGCGATTTTCACCATATGCTTACATTTCAAAATTTTTAAGTAATTTTTTTAACTTGCTATTTTCTTTTAGAAACACTAACAGATGTTAAGTCACACACTTTAGGTGTGTGAAAAAGTAATTGGTTGTACACTTTGATGAATAATTAAGTATTCAAATGCTGTAGTAAAACTTTAAGTTGCAAGGAAAATTGTCGTCCGTTACCATACAAAATACCAATATAAATTCTCACCTTTGAACTGTCATAGGGCCTAGAACCAATTTAATATGAAACTACTTGCTTCCTTGAAGCTTAAACCGATGTTCGTGATTGTTAAAATATTGATTAAAAACTGTATGGTAACGGATTTGACAGTAACGGACTTGACAATTTCAACCAAAATGTCAAATTATGGCTAGGTTGTTGAATTTAAAAATTGAACAATAATATGCATTTTCTTGGAGTTGTATAATAAACAATATTTAGGGGTAAAAGTTGAGAAAAAGTAAAAATTAATACTAAAATCTGTGGTAACGGACTTGACAAAGAATAAAAATACGCACCTGGAAGAAATTTTATGCGAAACGCCACAGCAATACTTCTCGACTCAGGGAGACAAAATAGTTATGTCTCTAATTTGTTAAGTTAACTGAATATGTGTTACCATCTTTTGACTTCAATAAATACCTTTTTTAGCAAAAATAATCTGAGGTTAACGGACTTGACAAGAACTTCCGGACAAAATATATTCATACATTTCTTATGGAAATGAAATTACTATTGTCAATATTTATTATGAATAACATGTACTAATAGTCAATATATAAAAATAATATGTTGCATTTACTTTTTTTGACCATTAAGAATAGGAAAAAAATAGTTGAACTTGCGAAAATTGGAAATGGACAAGCGTTTTTGCCTTGATTCTCATTTTTAAAGACTTATATAAAAATAAATAAATAAATTTCAATAACTTGTTGAGTGATAGAATTTTTTGGGGGTATTTCTTGCAGAAAATAATTGTTCGCATTGAATTTTAAATATAAGTTATGCTTCAAAATAGTCTTTTTAACCTCCGGACAGCAAATGTAAGCAAATTTTGAAAATGACCCATATTTATTTCTATAATAAACAAAATGACTTGACAAGATCGTACAGCAATATAATTATAACTTTGTAATTTTTGTTATCAGGGGCTCCATGAACTTAAACTTTTGAGAGGGAAGAAAATTTTAATTTGCCGAATGGAATTTTAAATTTTTCAGAACGGTAATATACGATTCCGCACAAGCACACATTCTTACAGCTGAGGAGAAGATATATTTTAGGCATTAGGGGGGGGGGGCGCAATTCTGCACGAGTACTTCAATTTACAGAATCGTCAAAATGCCGGATAAGGAATTTTCGAGAGGTCGCAGTGACCTCCCAAAAATGGCCCGTACCTCCAATCTGGGGACTCCTGTTAACTGTTCGACAACTTATTTGTATTTGTCATTTTTGTTTAAAACATGCCTGCAGATTTTAGGCTCAAATAGTAGTGTTTTGAATAGTAAATTATTCTTACGTTATTATGAGGCCCGTCATTTCAAGTTTTTCCACCGGGGATCAAAGGGTGCAAATACAATGCAATTTCTTCGGAAAACACCAAAAACCACGCCCACGTATATGTAAATACACTGATTTCTTAAAGCCAGGGGAAGGGGGCAATTGCCCCCCCCCCCCCCAATGACGAACCTGGTTATTATGTTGTTGCACCATTACTGATTCGGAATATCAGAGGAACCCAATTCACCGCAGTCCCTGCCTGTCACGCCTCAGCCTCATCACTACTGTGTAGGCTATAAGTACGAGAAATATTGAAGTTTACTATTTTAAAATCTCCGCCCGTATGTCACCTGGAACTTTGATGGGATAACATCCGATTTGAGGCCAAAATTGGTGATATGTGATCAAGTCGTGGTAAAATGACCACCAAGTCCATTCCGAAATTTGGCGAGCTATTGTGAGACTTCGAGTTGGGAATGAAGCATCCAAGTTCGCATAAAATCCTGATGTAGACTGCACCAACGTAGGTTCATAAGATCTACACAATTGTTAAGATTTGAATGAGTCATGACTTGATTGTTGATTCTGCTTATATTTTCTACAAAGTTTATAAATATTCTTTAAATATGTTTCTATCCGGCTCCCCCTCCTTTTATTAAATCCCCGGATTCTTCAAAATCATTATGGATTTGATTAACGTTTTCATATGTATCTGATTATGCAGATAATCCAAGGCTTATTTTTTAACAAAAGAAATATGGGAGACGTGTAGACTTCGAAAACTAGTTTCATAGGTAAATAATCCAGATACCGTATAATCTGTAAAAAATATTCCCATAAATTAAAGAGAAGAACCGGAGTTGATCTCCTATTTAAACAGAACCCTGAGAGAATCACGTTTTCTGGATATAGGGATGCGTCAGTCAAACCCTGCAAGCCCCTTAAGGCAATCTCTACTTCAAACTCATTGGCAATGGGTACACGAAACTTGGAAGACACGTGTGATTTTCAAATGAATCAATAAGAGTGACAGAAATTTTAATGATGGTTTTGCTTTGTAAGAGATAAGATGGTAACGTAGCTCAGGTAAAGTACTGAAAAGTTATCTAGATTTACCTTTTTTTGCCACCTGCTAAGGCCCAAATAAGATATAGGGAGGAAGTAGAAATATCAGAAGATAAATCAGAATAAATTCCGGGAGGGGCCGAAAACAATTATGAGCAATTTCCAATTTTAAGATTGAAAATATTTAAATCCAAATTCTGCCGTGCTAAGAACAAAAATAGTGTCTACAGCTCAACTCAAAATGAGAAACTTCGCTTCAAAGTTTTACTCATCCATACATTTGATTCAAAAGATGATTGAAATCAAAAGATTTTTTTTTCTTTTGATTCAATGCCCAAAACTCATTAGAATTTTAAGAAAAATATTTCCCATCCAAAAAGACCATAAAACATTGCATTTAGGTAAAATACGTTACAAAGAGCTACTTGGTGACAATAACTCATTTCTGTTAAAAAGTACAGATACGGCTTCTATGCTTAGCGCGGTAGTATTTAAAATCATAAGTTTTTAAATTTCAAGCGAGAATTTCGGAAGGAAATTTGGGCAAACCTCGTAAAAGAGTCATTCTTAGAACTCCATGTACTAAAATATAGCTTAACCATGGAGAGCTGGAGGTAGGATTAATGAGAAAAGTAATTTTGACTTTGTTCATTAAAGTTTTTACTGTCTGCGTGATCTCTCTAATGCTGCCTAAAATAGAATGAAGCAGTCCGTTTTCGCTTCAAAGTCAAGGGCCATCTCTCCGCGATCAAGCTATACCTCCTCTGTAGTTGTAACCACGTGATTACAAGAACTTTGGAAAGAAATGATTATAACATCTCTAAAGCTGACATTTGTCATGAAAATTTTGGACATGTAAAATGACTAACTTGACGAAAATGGCATTTTGTCATTTGGGGCTTACTCGTATTCGCCTTCATCTTCATGTCTCCCATACCTTCATTTCTATTCCCCGAAGAAAGATTTCTCAGTAACTTAAAACGGAAACAAAAATAAAAATAAATTTTCCCCGTAATTAATTCAATGAAAAATACACAATTCAAGGCGACATTGGAACAGGAAAGAATTAAAATTCCGATTTCCTTATTCATGTTTATGCTTCGGTCATTCATCTACACAACCTCAACAGGAAGTTCAATCCAAAACGTGTCGTGAGCAAATAAGCTTCCTCCCAAGGTCTTGATCTTCAAAAACACTTTCCCTTTCTTACAAGGCGTTGCAACCCTTTTTGGACATTGGCAGATCAAAAGCATCAAAACCAAAAAAAAAAAAAAAAAAAAAATGGAGCCTCGTAAAGGAGTCGTTCGTAGAGCCCTTGAGTAGAGGAGAGGTTCTTTATTGGGTCAAGAATGAGTCAGCACGTCTAATTGGGAGGAGAGATTTGAGGTTGTGGCTCAAAAGGGCTCCATACAAGTCCACATCACTCGGGAAATGGATTGGGCAAGAGAAATTGAAACTTTTGCTATTATTATCTCGCCTTTGACGACGTCAAAGATGGTTAAAATGTTTGAAATATGAAGAGGCAAGCGCGAGAAACAATTTCCAAGTGTTGTTTTCGGAATTTATGGTGTATTCGTCAATTTCTGTTAAGTGGTTATCATGAAATGAGATCAATTCTTTGTTTGTTTCTTCAATTCCTTTTTTTTTTTTTTTAAATTTTTTAAATTTTTTTTTTTTGCCAAAATCAGATTGAAAAAATGCTTACTATTATAACAAGAGAAGAATTGAAAAAGTCTTAGATGAGTACAAAAAGGAGAAAATCAGCCCGATGCTCGCAAGTCTCGAATTAACTTTGGTATCGTTTTTCACTCTGTTGGGTGAAGAATTTCGTATCAGATTGGTGAATGGGATACGATTTTGCCCACGTGACCGATCCAAAACGGCAGGGGAAGAAATTCAACCGGTGCAGGAATTGCCAAGATGAAGTGGAAATGTCATGTTATTAATGAATACAATTTGCAAATTTTTCAGTTGAAATGCGGATTTCCTTCCTCCTGTAATGTGATGTAAAGCATGTTTTTAGTGTGTCATGTGCATGCATGGATCCAGAGGTTGTGGTTATGGAGGTCGTGATCTCTCCCCCCCCCCTTTAGTGACCAAAGGCAATCAAGGAGCTGTGTTTTAGGGAAATATTTCCCAAATTCGACTTGAAAAATTTGCTTTCGAAAAATTTATGCTGCAAACTGACTTTTACGATCCTCTCCAAAAACCGAAACTGGATCCTCCCTTGGTTAATGTGTGTGTCGTGCATGTTATCTTTCCTTCTGTTTTATTTTATTTTCTAAGGAATGAACTAAACACAATATGATTCTTCGAAACAAAAGTCAATAAGGGGATAAATGACATATTTAGATGAACTCACGATCGACTGCTAAAAAAAGTTATCTTTACATCAGGACTGATTTATGATCAAATAACTGAGTACCTTTGACAAAATTTTCTGCTAAGCATTTAGCAGCTGTTTCTAGAAGGAATGAATCATTGAACTTGAATATATTTAACGCACGATGCCATTTTGCATGAGTCATATGCTGAATTCCTAGAAATCATACCAGGTGAGTAAATAAACAAATCGAGGCACATTTTTATGTTAGTCATTTTCAAGCTATAACTGCTTTCATATTATTTTAAATAATTCCGTCCTTATAGGCGCAATGCATTACAAATCCAAAGATTTTAGTTGCTCTTGGGCAAGAAAAATTTGAGCACTACGGCCACAAAGCATTCTTTTGAATAACGATTTTAGCTAGAGCTTGATTTAGGTGTAGGGTATGTGATAGATGTTCCCAGAAAAGTCATGCTACACTAAAAATAGATGTTGTTTTTACTGTATAATACAGCTAATCTTATAGCAACAAACTGTAAAAATTTCTAATTTTACAGTAATAAACAGTAAAATTGCTGCTTTCCAGTAATAAACTGTAAGAGTGCGAATTTTGCAGTTTATTACTGTGCATTGAACAGTTTTAAACTGGAACCTCTGCTGCCAATATTATACTGTAAAAACAACATTTTTTTTTTTAAGTTTAGGGATTATTTTTTGATTTGGTGGTACTTTCGGGAAAAAGAGAAATATAGAAAGCCTCTCCATCGTGCTCTTCCTCCTCATTTCCCAGCCGCCGGAACGTCTGGCGCCCTGGTCCTCCCGCCCCCGCTTCTATGATCACGTGACCAATATAGGATCGGGGGAGTGGGAATCCGGCAAAATGGAGAGGGGGTGGCACCGGGCGACAGTAGCGGGATGACACGAAATCGATACTGAATCCTCGGTCGCTCACCTCTCGGAATGCAACAGCGGAGCAACGAAATGGGTTGTTTCGGGGTGGTTATTGTGAGTTCCGACGCCGACAAATTAAATTTTATCACGAGCCGAGCAACAGGAGTGCTTGGAGGGAGGGGAAGGAATGCTGTGCATTTACGGTTTGCAGAAATTTGAAGCCGAAAATGATGTGCCAAATTCAGTGTGAGCTTGGCGACATTTTTGAGATTCCCATAAAACCTCCCTCGTGATGAGCTATTAAATAGATTTTCATCGACTATCTCTGTAAAACTAATTTTATCAAAGTCATGCTGAACTTTAAAAAATAACATTACGAACAGAGATATTTTTAACGCCCCTACAAGCGTATTTTACTCATTGAAAATTCGAAAAGCGCTTAAAAATTTAATCAATCTTATTATCCGCTACGTGTAAAAATTTAGCATCGTGGAAAAAGGCTTAGGGGAGCAATTAAAATTTTTGTTAAATTTGGTAATCATTCCAAATCAAAATAGTACGCGTATATTTTTTTCTTGCCAGTTTCCATTTTATCCCAAGAGTTTGATGTAGTTGATTACAATAATAGCCTTCACTGTTTTCGTATATTTAGCTCCACTAAAATAATCTAAACAGCGCCTCGTAAAAGAAAAAAAAATCCTAGCTGTATCTCTAATAACTATTCATATAACAAATACACTTAAAATGTGTACATAAGTATCTGTATGTACACATTAAGGAGAGCTAACCGGCTCCCATTCAGGGGTACCCCGAGTTTAAGGGTTTTTTTTTTTTTTGGAGAGGGGGGATTTTTTAATTTATCGAATGAAACTCTGTGTATTGCCGAGCCGAATGACAAAAAAAAAAAAAAAAAAAAAAAAAAAAAAAAACCCTTACATACATACCACGTCTAACGAAAATATAAATTAGGCATTATTTAAAAGATTTGAAAGAAATACTTTCAATGCTGAATCTGAATTTTCCGAATCATCAGGCAGCATGTCCCGAATAAGGAGAATTTTTAAAAAGTCATAGTGATCTCCCATCATAATCATAGGATCAGTGGTGTACACAGCACCCCGTACCCCCGCGGTGCTGGGGGGGAGGGCGGGGGACGCACGAAGTTTCAGCCTGTGCCTAATCCAGAAAATACAGCAACAAATTACACTGAAAAAATATTTTTTATAGATAAAAATATATTTTCTCCAAAGCCAATGTGACTCCAAAGCTTCTTCTGGGCTCGCATTTACAATCTTGCTGGGGGGCTCACATGAATCTATATAAGCTATTACATAGGACAGGGGTGGCCAACCTTTTGAGGGAGAGTGCCACTATCTGGAGAGAAAAAGCTCAGCGTGCCACATTGTATTTTTCCAACAAACTGAATTTTTTTAAAAAGTTAAAAATAGATTTTAGGTTGCCTTACTATGTAATTCTTACTCAAACGAAACATTTTTTCTCGTAAATCTGAGCAATTGAAATCTAAATGACAATAAAGATAAAACAAGTCCGAACTTAAGAGTTATCGTTAATAAACACTTTTATAAGTTCTGTCAGTTAGCCTATGCTTAAAAAAGAAACAAATAAAATCAAACATTCTATTCTAAAAATTAAACAGTTTGTACTTAATGTGGTTTATGAGTCTGTATCTTTTTTACCAAGTCTATAATTTTAGGATTAGTTCTTGAGAATCCTACGAAGTTTCAGTGTTTTAAGTGCTATCAAATAATATTCAACGGTATTTAGCTTTTCCTGCATTCATAACAAAAAATATTTGTTTAGAAGCGTATTTTGAACCAAATCTACAACAGCATCAGACGGCTAAAGTGTGTAAATGTGAAAAATATTTTATTGGTACAAATTTCCAAATTTCTATACAACGTGGATGACTTACTGTTGAACTAAGCTCTTATATTTAATTACCAATGCAAAAGTTCGGTGATTCTTATTTGGATTTCAGAAGGGTAACAAGTAGTGTCTTGCAGAGAAATAGACAAAGAATTTGAAAAGATCAGCTTTTTTTCTATGATCCTTAAAATCATAAAACCTAAAACTGAATGTATACTTAAAATAGGTGTAAAATTTTCTCCATATATCACTGGAAAATTATTAAATTTGAGTTGACACTTTCAGTATTAATTTTTATTGTTTTGTTCTTTTTTCTCGAAAGTAGAGAGAAAGAAACTGAAGTTTCATCATAAAAGAATGTAAATGGCCTATACCGGTTTAGGAAACTTTTTTTGTACTATCTTAAATTTAAATTACTTAAGCGCCGGATAATAAGAGATGACATAGCTAAATTCATTTGCTATTCTTCATTCCTAAGTAGCAGGTCCTCATTGCTTTCCTTCCAGACACTTTAAAAAACACTCCCTAAAATTCTAAAATCTTATGACTATTTTTCCTTTAGACAGCTATTACACATTTCAATGAAGGAGTAACTTGCCATGCTCTCATCTTCCTCCTGGGAAAAGTTCACAAAATATTCAGATCTCTATTTCGTAGTTTGTTAATACAGTAAACTCAGCAGGGTCACCAGCAGAAAAAAAAAGTTTCATTCTTTGGCAAGGAGTTTGTGATAAATAATTCGATGATACTTTTGAAGTTTTTTCCCCAAATTATTTTCAAGTAATGTAACAAAAACAATTTAAGGATCTTTATTTGTGCAACCATACCAAATTTTGTCCAATCTGGTTTTTTAATTTTACTTGCTGAGTTAACTTTTTTTTTTAAATTTCATCACCCGTAGCTGAAACTATTGCAGATTAAGAATCCATTCTGCAGCATCGAAAGTTTCATTCGTGTCAAGCACAAATATGTTTTACAAAGCATTGTCTGTAGCGTCACAGCTTTCGTTGGATGTCCGAAGCTAACGCTAAGTACTTTGAGATATACATTTCCTCCTCAATTTTGGATTTTTTTTCAAAAAGTCTTCGCGTGCCACTGTTACTGCTCTGCCGTGCCACATTGTGGCACGCGTGCCGCGGGTTGGCCACCCCTGACATAGGATGTGAGTTTAACTGTGGTCCTGACGTGACAGACCTCTCTCCCTCTCGCTCTGTGTGTTTACGCTGCAAAAAATAAACCGTTGTTTTTACAGTATAACACTGGCAGCAAAGATTCCAGTTTAAAACTGTAAAATGCACAGTAATGAACTGCAAAACTAGTAATTTTACAGTTTATTACCAGAATTTTACAGTTTATTGCCACAAAATAAGCTGCATTATATTGTAAAAGCAACAGTATAATACGGGTAGCAGAGGTTCCAGTTTAAAATTGAAGGGGCAAGTGGATAAAGGTGATACGTGACAATTTTTTAAAAACATACTTTTTATCATGGATGTAGTTGATAAGGTAATAATTTTTCTTTCGAAAGCTTTTTCTAGAAATTAAAAAAAAATTGTCGCAGTTCGCCTTTATTCACTTGCTCCTTCAATTACGTTTGTGAGTAAACACAACTGAACAAACACTAATTTAAATTTATGTAAAACGCGGTGAAATTCAAATATCACATATCACCTTTATTCACTAAGGTGTATCGAAAAAAACTTTTTTTCGAAATTCAATTTACTAAGTTGATAAAAAGTTGCCCCTACCTACCCACATATTCCACAAAAAATTTCAGTCTAATCAGAAATTGTTTAGGTGTTCCGCACGAGTCCTGAAGCTTGTGAATTTCTTCAAAAATATTAGTTTTTTCTAATTTTTTTTAAATAAAAAGAATAAATGTTAGAAATAATTCAAGTTACAAAATGTACACAGCAAAGTCGGAGGACAAAATTGGGTTTGAAAAAAAAATATAT
>JAXGGA010006369.1:0-70465 GCA_038373865.1 Uloborus plumipes
CAAAAAAAAAAATCTATTTATTATTACAACATTTTACCTAGCATTTTCAATCCTATGTGAAGTTATCGGCTGCCACTTAGCTGTTTCTGCATTTTGCTAAATGCATTTTAAAACTTTTTAAAACTTTAGGACGCAATAAAAAAAATTTGAAAACTTTTAATGCATCACAAAAAATATCATTTTCCCGTACGTATACGTGAGTGCAGCAGCAAACAAGGCTTATGCACTTTCACCCCATGATTTTTAAAAATATTTTAACTTTATTTTTTAAAAATAATCATGAATTTAAATTAAAAAAATTGTAAAAACATTGTATTCAGAGAAATAAAACTTGTTAAATAAATAAATAATCAAATAAATGAAAATTAAAGAATAATGAAAATGAAAAAAATAATAATAAATAAATAAAAAAGAATTTAAAAAAACTAGCCAAAAAATCTCACTGGAGCTGGTGCTTACTACTGCGGTTAATTCTTCCGAGGCGACCATGATGCTCACCTTTCTAATGATAATGGGAAAGCGTCGAAAGGCATTCCTTTTTCCTTCAAGTGCTACTGTGTTGAATAGCCCATTTAATCAGGAAGGCTTTATAATTATTATTATAAAGCCTTTTTAATTTCAGTTAGGCTATATGAGTTATTATTATAGTTTAAAAATAATAATGGTTGAAAAGCACGTGCGGATTTGTGAGATGGCGTTCATTGAAAGTATTGTTTTGGCAACTGTGTGTAGATGTCACTGGCCGCAGCGAGCCGCCGTGGCGGTAAGTTTTAACCAGAGATCACTGGTTTTAACTGACACCGTTGTAAATTCGTACAATTATTGAAAAAGTTATATATACTCAAAAAACATTGCGGAAAATTTATTGAAAGTCACAAAAATTGAATACAAAATTTACATAAAAGATGTACATGATATTATCAATATTTTTTTTTAAGTTACCTTTAAAAAAAACCTGAGTAAGGAATTTTTTTCAAGCTTGGACAAACAAAAATAATAATTACCGGTCAATTTTTTTGCTGACTTGCAGCGGTCTGCTGGACCACTAGTTGTGAATTGCTGGTTCAGAAACTGATTGTTGGTTGATGACATGATTCGTGAAATCTCAATTCAATTTTCATTTAAAAAAATTTACTTTTTTAAAGGCACTTATAGATAATTTCAATTCTATTTTTTCTCTAAAATAGAAAAAGCAAGAAAATTTTAAAATTATATGGATACAAAGCAAATTTTTTTTAAAGGAAAAGGGGGCTGCATCGAAAAGCGACGAAAAACCATACAAACAATTGAAAAAAAAACATTTCTTTCCAAAAATCAAGGGTGGAATCTTTCATTCTGACTCCTTTAAACGAGAGATTATTGTCTTATTAACTACGATAGATATAACTACGAAGATACAGTCGATGCTCGATATAACGACCATCTCCGTCCCCCAGAAAAAAGTCTTCGTAACGAGTGGTCGCTGTAAGAGGTAGGAAATAGAGTATATTAGGATGAAGTTGGGTTTTTCCCACCAGTCGTTTTATTGGATAGTCTTTATAACGAGTGGTCGTTATAACGAGCGTCGACTGTATTGATAAATCAATTAACTGTAGTGAAACATTAATTTTTGTGTGAAACAGACAATAAAAATGTTTTCAAAGTGCGAATTTGCAAAAAAGTATGTATCGCTTACACCTGTTTTGGAGCTACAAGAAACGCCTTTATCAATACAGAAAGATGTTGTGTTGTGTAGAAAATTTGTACAATTTCAGAAATTTTTTCACAGACACATATTTTTTTGTCTAAAAAACATAGCTTAGTGTTTTTAGAATGGATCTGATAACAACATGTACGACCTTGAGAGAGTTCCTTTCAATTCGAAAAAAGAGAAATTTTATTACCGTAAGACCCAGTGGTAGCACCCAAAAGTGATGGCGTGCGCCCTTAAATGATGCAAATGCTCCCCCCCCCCCCCCGCCAGAACAAAACGAGCATACCTCGCTACAAAAGAGAGTGGGATTTAGAAAAAAGGTCAAAACCGTCCTATAGATGGGGAGGGAAAGCGAAAGAAAACGGAAAAATTCAGCTGGAGTTACTTAATTACAAAAGCCAGGGATCCCACCAAAAAGGTAAGCTAGGAGTCATGCCACGGACTGCAACATAATTTTTAGCACGATTGTTTTCAATGGCTTCTTTTTCGGGAGAGGGAGTGGACAATCACGCTTGCAAGGGTGGCCGGACCCTGCAAAAGCAATGGCAAGTTGAAAATACTTTCAGCAAAATAATAAGCTAGTGGTATAGACTTTTTACGTGTTTAAACAAAATAAAAATTTCCCAATGATTGGCAGGAAATAGGGAGAAAAAACGAAAAAAAAAAGAAAAAAAAAACATTTTCGAAAAAGAACGTGTATTTTTTTTTATTAAGGGATGTCTACAGTGGATGTCAAGCTATGAGGGTAGAATGGGGGAGCTAGGGGGAGGGTAGAAGCTATGAGGGTTGTGACATTTTTTTCTCCAATTTATTTCACACAAATTCCGACTTGTACACAATCCTCTTTTTTTTTTTTTTTTAAATCTTTATCTCATAGACGCCTGGGCCAATTGAAAAAAAAAAATTCAAAATGGTACACATTTCAGTTGGTACCATGGTCCATTTTCGGGGTTTGACAACGGGATTCTGGAGAAATCGAAGGAAATCTTCAGATTTTACGAGCATACTATAGCTGAGTGGCCCGGTGCAAGGGCTTTTTTAAAAGTGAAAGCGATGTCAAGTAACGCATCCGCTGTCTGTAAGGCAACAAACTCACCGCCACGGCGGCTCATTGCTTTCAGCAACCTCTACACACAGTTGCTAAAACAATACTTTCAATGAACGCCATCTCTCGAGGAGAGTGGAAACTAATCCGCTCGTGCTTTTCAACCATTATTATTTTTAAACTATAATAATAACCTTACAGACGGCGCAACGTAAAATAACCTAAAACCTTCCTGATTAAATGGGCTGTTCAATATTTTTTTTTTTTTTTTTATATAATTCGAACCAGTATTTTCTGAAAAGAGTTGTTTGCTATGAAACAGTAATCTACTTTTTTGAAAACTGAGTATCTTTCTATGTATCTTTTTCCCGCTTCTTTCTCCTAAATGCCAATGAGCTGAACGTCGAACCTATTACCGATCGATCGTTATTTTTCAGGCTTCATTAGTTTTAATTAACATAAGACTTGATAAGGGAATGATAAAGGAATTCTGAAGAAATTTTTAAAAATCTTCAAATTTTGCTCAAATTTAAAGCGATTGTCCTAAATGATTAAATATGAAATCCATTGTTATTAAACGTGGTTTATATAAAACAGTAATAATAATGATGATGAGAATTTTGAATGAAGGCTTAACTGAATCAAACATGAAACTCATTAGCGAGCCAGCGAGCCCCGTACGTAGTATTTTTTATTGCGAGCAACTTGTAATTTTTTGAAATTAGTTAAAGAGAAATCTGTACTAATAATATTGTAACGAGTCCGTAGCACCTTCAACTTTCTTTAAATGAGCATTCCAATCTTGAGGAAGTAACTATAAATTTATTTACAAGTATTTACACTATTTACAATAGGAGCAGGAAACAATTGCTAAACATCCAGCAATTAGGTAGCAAAACAGTACACTGTACTCTCAACAGTAATTCAGCACCACGTATCTAACGTGAACAGTAATTAAGCAATTACAAAAGCAAAACAACCATCCGCCCAAGCGAATGAAAACGAGTCACCAGAACAAATCTGAAAACAACTGACTGACTAAAAACTGTGTTCAAGGCTATTTATACACGAAAAGAAATTACGACAATATTCTAGAAAAATCCGGAGCATTCTGTTCATTCATAACTTTGAACAATCCATTCACAAATTCTAGTGATAAGAAGAAAACCACGCGAAAATGTCTTCACGCTTATTAAAGTTAGACTCCAGAACTTTGTTTAGGGGGGGTCCAAGGTCACGAAAGATAAATCAGAAGTATTAATTGTTTGTTACATTAGCACTAATTAATTTAAAACTATAATAATTATTAATATATAATGTGAAACAAAATATAATTAATTAATTAAAATTGATAATGAAATTAAGTATAATTAATTTTAAAAAATGCGGTAGTAAATTAATTTTTGGCAATTAATAACAGTCATCCATACGAAAATTCTAAATGTGAAGAAAAAAAAAATTCATCATATCTCATTTCATTCGCTGAAACATTTATGTTTATGCTTCGAAAAAGAGTGGTATATAATTCCTTCGAAGAAAAATTTCACAATAAAAGAAAATCAGAAGACAAATACTTTTTCAGGAATTATTAGGAAAAATGTTGCTAATACTTCAACAAAATATTAAACTTAGTAATATATTTTTTAAAAAATGTATATATTTATGTTCATTTTGTTGCCACCCACCCCCCTCCCGCCTCCCCAACTAACTACTATCTATAGAATCGAATGCACAGCTGTATGAATTCTATTATAATGTAATTCTAAACCCTTGTTCGATTTTAACAACACTTCATACAAAATTCAACTATGCTCTGGACGATAATATTTGCAAGGTTTTACTTTCAAACACTGAATTAATTTTCTTTATTTAAGTTTATAAAATTCTTTCGACAATACGAAATAGAATCTCCAAACTTACCCATTTTCTAATTTTTTCATTTAAAAGCTTGAACAAACACAGTTTAATTGGAGAAATTATTCACCACTTGCGAAGCAGAATCCGAAATTTCGAAAAAAACGGTGGGAGAAAAAAGACGGCTTATATAATAATATATAGATATAATTGATTACGCCCGCTAATTAAAATCGTAAAATTATGTAAATTAGTCGAACACAAGGCCTAAAAAATTACGAATTTATCGATATCTCGTTCGATGATCATTTCACTGGCGTTCGGGAACAGTTATACTGACTTACATACATAAATAGATATAATCTACGTACATGGTTTTTTAGTAATATGAAATCGTCAAATTTTTTTAAAAAATCTGTAAATTTTCTGCACAGGTTTTACTTAGTAGATCTAAATTTCCCGTAAATGACGCTGATTTGACTCAAACTCGGCATTTTCGCAGGGAAATTTGATTATTCAACAAATCTCTACACGAAATCTGCAGAAATTTTACAGATTTCTGTGAAATTTCTTCATTAATTTGAAGATACTGCAGAAAATTTGCACAATCATTTGGAGGTTCTCGTGTTCTGAATTGACTTGGAAGTTAAAAGCTTTTCAATTAATGGGAATACTTAAAGGAAAAAAGCACCTTCTGTCTTGGTTATGGTTTTTTGAGGCAAGTGATGAAAACTGTGATAAAAGACATCCGGTTTGGGGGGGGTCCGGACCCCCTGGACCCCCCCCCTTAAATACGTCCTTGGGCAAGTGTAAAAACTACAAAGTGTTACGAGGCCGGTATACAAGTGATAAAGGTGATATCTTCAGATACTTTTGCAACATGACGTCAGATAAAACCAAAACTAATGAAAATGATGCAAGGCAGGAAAAACAACAACTATTTACAAGATTTGTAACATTGCCCCCTTCCCAAGGACTGCACGTCCCGGGCAGTACAATCCCCAGAAAGGAAGCAAGGGAAGACTTACAGATGCACACATTACATGATGACCAATCATAAACATGATAAACAATAACAATGAGAACATGAAAGAAACACTAACATTGATAAAGTCATATTACAAACAATTAAAGGCAAAAGTTATTTACAAAATTTACAAACAAGTTACCATGGTAGCTTTAGATTTATTTTACGAACTATGGCCATAGTAATAGGCTAGCCGATCATAATGTACAACCCTAGGTTTTGAATGTGGTGACTTCTGGATCCTCACTACGACGTCGTTCAGCCGGTGAAGGACTGTGTAGGGTCCATCCCAATGCGACTGCAATTTGGGTGACAGACCTTTACGTCGAATGGGATTCCATAGCCACACCTTGTCACCTTCTTGAAAGTCATGACCAGTGGACCTTGTGTCGTATCGGGTCTTCATTTTCTCCGTCGCGATGTTGATTCGCTCCCGTGCGAAGTGATGAACGTCTTCCAACCGGGCCTGGAGATCCTGGACGTACTCCTCAGCCGATGAAGGCGCATCTGGAGGGAGACCGAAGACGAGATCACAAGGTAGCCGAAGCTCTCGGCCGAAGAGCATCTGTGATGGGGAATATCCGGTGGTCTCGTGGACAGCACTGCGGTAGGCCAGCAGGAACAGAGGAAGTTTCTTGTCCCAATCCTGTTGATTTTTGGAGACCATAAGCGAGAGATTATTAAGGATTGTCCTGTCGAATCTCTCCACCATGCCGTCCGATTGTGGGTGTAGTGGTGTCATTCGAGTTTTCTCAATTTTGAGGATTTTACATAGGCCCTTAAACACAGCAGAGATTAAGTTTCTTCCCTGATCGGTATGGATCTGCAAAGGGGTCCCATATCTCAAGATCCAATGCTGGACTAGAGTCTCTGCTACAGTGGTAGCTTCTTGATCCGGAATGGGAGTATGCTTCGGGCCACTTGGTAAAATAGTCAATGGAAACTAGGATGTATTTGTTCCCATCAGTAGTTTTCGGTAGAGGACCAAGAATGTCGATCCCGATTCGTTCGAAAGGAGCTCCTACGTTGTAAAGATGTAGCTTCCCGCGGCTTCTTCTCTTCGGTCCTTTACGGGCAGCACAGGCGTCACAAGAATGACACCACTTCTCCACGTCATCCTTCGCCTTGCTCCAGAAGAAGCGCTCTCGAACCTTGTGGAGGGTTTTCAGGATACCAAAGTGTCCTCCAGTCGGACTACTGTGCAATTCCTTTAGAACGTCTGGAATTCTTGATCTGGGAAGGAGTAACTGCCATTTGAATGATTTACCATTGTCAGATTCCCATTTCCTATACAGGACGCATTTCGCAACTGGAGAGATTTCCATAGAGCCCAGTATCTTTTCGTTGCAGGACTGTAGATAGAAACGTCTTGCCAACTAGGTCGCCGACTGTCCTTTTCCATTAACTCTATGATAGGCTTCAGGTCTGGGTCTTCAAGCTGATCTTTTCTTACTTGGTCGTCACTCCATGGATCAGGATCTGAAGATGATGATGTAGCAGTAACTTGACAGGCAGTAGGGATTGTCGTCCCGTACTGTTTCTCTATTCGGGAGCAATAATGGCAATTCTCGGAACAAGGTCTGCTTGATAATGCGTCAGCATTACCGTGTGACAAACCTTTTTGGTGCTTAATCTCGATGTCATATTCCTGGAGCCGCTGTATCCACCTGGCTACCTGGCCCTCTGGATTCTTAAAATTCAAAAGCCAAGTTAAAGAGGCATGATCGGTCCGGAGCAGGAATTTACGGCCGTAGAGGTAATGATGGAAATGTTCTACAGCTTTAACTATGGCGAGCAATTCCTTTCTCGTGACACAATAATTTCGCTCCGACTTGGATAAGCATTTGCTCCAGTAGGCGATAACATGTTCGTTACCGTCTATTTCTTGAGATAAAAACAGCTCCAACGCTCTCGTGGCTCGCATCGGTGTCAAGTATGAAGGATTTTTCAGGCTGAGGATAAGAGAGAATAGGCGTTGATGTTAAAGCCTCCTTCAGCTGTAGAAATGCATCGTCGCATTCTTTGGACCATTCAAATTTTTGTTTGCTCTCCGTCAGCTTATGCAAAGGTCGTGCAATGTTGGAAAAACCCTTCACAAACTTCCTGTAGTACGTGCAGAGCCCCAGGAAACTTCGCAGCTGATGGACATTTTCGGGACGGCTCCAATTCTTGACTGCAGATACCTTATCTGGATCTGTTCGTACACCTTCGGAAGAGATAATGTGACCAAGGTAGTTCACCTCACGGCGGAACAAATTACATTTTGACTGGCTTAACTTCAGGTTGGCTTCCTTAAGCTTTTGCAGCACCTTCCTAAGATTAGCCAAATGTTCCTCGAAACTGCGTCCTATGATGATGATGTCATCCAAGTAGACAAGACAGGATTCATAAGAGAGTCCTCGTAGCACTGATTCCATAAGACGCTCGAACGTGGCTGGTGCATTGCAGAGGCCGAAGGGCATCACTTTAAACTGCCACAAGCCTTGTCCGGTTGTAAACGCCGTCTTCTCTCGGTCGTCGGGGTGTATCTCCAATTGCCAGTAGCCGCTCTTTAGATCCAGGGTCGAAAACCACTTGTGTCCGGAAAGGGTGTCCAGAGTGTCATCGATCCGTGGAAGAGGGTAACTGTCCTTCTTGGTGATGTCATTCAGGCGTCGGTAATCAACACAAAATCGGTGGAGCCGTCTTTCTTTCGGACCAAGACGATAGGGGATGCCCAAGGACTGGATGAGGGTTCGATGACGTCATTCTCCTGCATCTCTTTTACGAGGATCTCAACCTCTTCCTTCTTGGCGAACGGTAGTCGTCTTGGATGCTGCTTGATAGGGGGATGATCTCCAGTGTCGATCCTATGCTGCGCTAAACTCGTGCGACCTACATCTTCAGGTGTAGATGAAAACACCTGCTTGAAGTCGTCCACCAATTTTTCCGCAGCGTATCTTTGATCCTTCGATAATGCTGCACTCCCAATTAATTTCGAAGTCAAGGACTCAGAAGACATAGTCTCGGAGGAATCAATTCTTCTGATGATGCAGTTTACGGGAGTACAAGTTGCCAACACTTCTCCTTTCTTAATATTCCTCGGTCTTTCACTTACATTGGCGACTCTCACAGGAACTGCATTCTTTGAAAGGTCCACAAGTGTAGATGCCACCAGTACTCCTTTTGGGCTATTACTCTGGTTAGGATATTCAATTAGGCCGAATTTAAAGCTGTTGTTTTTCTTGAGGGAGACAGGTATTAGTACTTCTGATCTAGAGGGAATCAATAAATCTGTTTGGGCTATTATTTGATGAGCGGATTTTAAGTTATTTTCGGTGTTGAAAATTGCTATGTCTTCCCTCATCGAGTGCAGCTCATTATTTTTAAAGTCTATAGAAAAATCAAATTTTCTCAAAAAGTCCAATCCGAGAATAAAGAGATCTGTAATGTCAGCGACGAATGCCGAGTGATGGTAAGTGGCGCTCCCGAACATTATTTCTATGTTCACTTTTCCTTCAAGCTCGATTTTGTCACCTGTCACAGTTTGGAGAGTAACACAGGGCGGCGTCCATAAGATCTTGAGTCCAAATTGACGAGCCACATCAGTTCTAATGATGGTAACGTTGGCTCCTGTGTCCACAATCATTTCGCAGGGAAACCCATTCACATATGCATGAATGACGAGTCCGTTGCAGCCGCCACTTCTTGAGGAAATCTGGAAAACTTTGGGAGCAGTCTTTCTTTCCTGGCGGGCTTCGCAGTTCCTTCGTACGTGGCCCTCACCGCCACATTTCCAGCACTTCAGTGGTTGTCTACTTTGGTCTTTACGAGCCGTAATCTTCTTCAGGGTCCCCGAGATCTCGTTGATTTGTCGCTTAATTTCCGAGAGACAAGTTGAGTGCGAATCCGGAGCACTCACTTCCACGCCCCTGATTGAATGGCGATCCTTGCGGGACGTTTGTTGCGCTGTTGCGCAGCCTCGAACTTCATTGCGTAGACCAGACCGGATTTAAGATCTTTGATGTCCGCCATCCGGAGAGCCGTCTGAATTTCCGGACTTCGCACTCCGTCTACGAAGTAGTTCAGGGCCAGGTTATCGCGAACACCCGAAGGACAGTCCGAGAAGGCGAGATGGGAAAGCCTCTCAACGTCTGCTGCAAAAACTTGCAAAGTCTCTCCAGCCCTCTGGAGTCGGGATTTGAGCTGAAGTTGGCTGAATTCTTTTTGGCAGGATTCGCCAAAGCGAAGCTCCAAGGCCGATGATAAGGCTTCGAAGTCGCGGATCTTGTCCTCTGGGAAGGTCTGTAGTATATCAGCTGCATCCCCTCTCAGCGAGGCTGCAAGTTGACAGGCTTTCGTGGAAGAGTGCCAGGAGTTTGCTTCTGCAACGATGAGGAACTGCTTCTTGTAAATATTCCACGAGGTCTTCCCGTCAAACGTGGCCAGTTTGATGGATGGACGAGAAGTTCCAGCTGCAGCTACACAGTCACTTGAGTTGTTGGAGGATGCTGATAACTTCGATTCAAGCTCTTTAATTTTCTTTTCCACGTGGTTTTCTACTATGGTGATTCGATCTTCTAGAGCCTCCACTTTATTTTCCATGTTGATAAATTTAGTTTCCGCCAAACTTTTCATTGACGTTAGATCACTCTTAATTTCTTCTTGGCTTGAAGTTATGCTCGCTGTCAAATCACTCTTTAGTTGTTCTTGATTATAGTAGCCAGAGTCGCCATATCATTCTCTATTTGCTCTTGATTTGAAGTTATGCTTGCGGTTAAATCACTCTGTAATTGTTCTTGATTCGCAGCCATGTCATTTTTTAATTGTTCTTGATTCGCAGCCATGTCATTTTTTAATTGTTCTTGATTCGCAGCCATGTCATTTTTTAATTGTTCGTGATTCGCAGTCATGTCACTTTTAACAGCGTTGATCGCGTCAAGGAGTTTTTTCAGTTGTTCCTCCATTGCTCGAGTAATCACCATAAAATTCTGAAGTCAAAAAGTCCTCAGGAAGAAAAGTCCAAGTTCACAGAAAATTCCAAGAAAGTCCTTGAAGATGCCCCACGTTGGGCGCCAAAATTGTAACGAGTCCGTAGCACCTTCAACTTTCTTAAATGATCATTCCAATCTTGAGGAAATAACTATAAATTTATTTACAAGTATATACACTATTTACAATAGGATCAGGAAACAATTGCTAAACATCCAGCAATTAGGTAGCAAACAGTATACTGTACTCTCAACAATAACTCAGCACCACGTATCTAACGTGAACAGTAATTAAGCAATCACAAAAGCAAAACATCGCCAAGCGAATAAAAACGAGCCTCTCCAGATAAAATCTGAAAACAACTGACTGACTAAAAACTGTGTTCAAGGCTATTTATACACGGAAAGAAATTACGACAATATTCTAGAAAAATCCGGAGCATTCTGTTCATTCATAACTTTGAACAATCCATTCACAAATTCTAGTGATAAGAAGAAAACCACGCGAAAATGTCTTCACACTTATTAAAGTTAGGGCAAGTGTAAAAACCACAAAGTGTTACGAGGCCGGTATACAAGTGATAAAGGTGATATCTTCAGATACTTTTGCAACATGACGTCAGATAAAACCAAAACTAATGAAAATGATGCAAGGCAAGAAAAACAACAACTATTTACAAGATTTGTAACAATATAGAGCTGAAGAGTTCGTTTGTTTGAACGCGCTAATCTCAAGAACTACTGGTTCGAATTAAAACAATCTTTTTGTGTTGAATTGTTAATTTAATCAGGAAGGCTTTAGGCTGTTATTCATACCGCTATATGTAAGGAGTTATTATTATAGTTTAAAAAATAATAATGGTTGAAAAGCACGAGCGGATTAGTTTTACTCTTCTCGAGACATGGCATTATTGTTTTGGCAACTTTGTGTAGAGGGCGCCAGCCACGGCGAGCCGCCGTGGCGGCGAGTTTGTTGCTCTGCCGAAAGCGGATGCGTCACTTGACATCGCTTTCATATCTAAGGTAGCCCGTGCAACGCCGGGAAAAGCAGCTTGTTTTCGTCTTTATCTTAATGAGAATTTTGAATGAAATCTTCTCTGAAGCTGATATGAAATTCTGATTCATTCGATGGTATTTTTATCTTTATCTAATAAGATTTGTTGGCTAATTTTTATCTATTTATTTTATTTTTGAGAATTGAATTGAGATTTCACGAATCATGTCATCAACCAACAATCAGTTTTTCTGAACCAGCAATTCATAACTAGTGGTCCAGCAGACCGCTGCAAGTCAGCAAAAAAATTGACCGGTAATTATTATTTTTGCTTGTCCAAGCTTGAAAAAAATTCCTTACTCAGGTTTTTTTTAAAGGTAAATTAAAAAAATCTGGTATGGACCCCACACTACTTCCTTTTACGTGTAAATTTCTTAGTAGTTGCCTTAAGTGTTAAAAAAAGTGCTTGGAGTGAGCAAGGTAACAATTCAAATATTTACTCCCCTAATCTGCCACGAAACAATGCAAAAAATATTTTACAATGGTTAATTTTCTAAATATTGCTGATTTTAATATCATTCAGTGAATTTTTCGCAAAATATCGCCAATAGCGCCAAGTTGAACCCAAATTCAAAAAATAATTTTTTCGCCAAATTTGTCGCCAACTTGGCGATATGTCGCCAAGTTGGCGTCAAACACTTGGCGACCAAAAGCTTGGCGACATATCGCCAAGTGGTCGCGCCAATTCATATCACTTGAGTCTGCATTGAAATTAACACTGATTTGCCCCAAAAAAGGGGTAAAACACCCCCTTGGGAACATTTAAATGCAACTCCAAGGGGAGGTGCACAACTAGACCATCCTCAGAGCCTACATACCAAGCTAGAAGCTTCTACGGCATATAGTTTTTGAGTTATGCGACCCACATACATACATACGCACACACGTACATACAGACGTCACGAGAAAACTCGTCGTAATTAACTCGGGGGTGGTTGAAAAAAATTTTTCGGCTGCTTATATGTTGGTAGGTACATATGCACGTGCTGACAGGTCAAAAAAACTAAGGAATTTTCATTCGGGGGTGAGCAAAATCAAAATTTAGACTCAAATTTGAGTGATTTTTTTTTCGCGATCACAATACTTCCTTTACTACGTAAAAGGAAGTAAAAATAATATTGATAATATCATGTACATCTTTTATGTAAATTTTGTATTTAATTTTTGTGACTTTCAATAAATTTTTAGCAATGTTTTTAGAGTATATATAACTTTTGCAATAATTTACTAATTTATAACGGAGTCAGTTAAAACTCACCGCCACGGCGGCTCGCTGCGGCCAGTGACCTCTACACACAGTTGCCTAAACAATACTTTCAATGAACGCCATCTCACGAATCCGCTCGTGCTTTTCAACCATTTTTATTTTTAAACTATAATAACAACTCCTTACATATAGCGCAATGTTATATAGCCTAACGGAAATTAATAAGGCTTTATAATAATAGTTATAAAGCCTTCCTGATTAAATGGGCTGTTCAACACAGTAGCACTTGAAGGAGAAAGGAATGCCTTTCGACGTTTTCCCATTATCATTAGAAAGATGATCATCATGGTCGCCCCGGCAAAATTAACCGCAGTAGTAAGCACCAGCTCCAGAGAGATTTTTTGGCTAGTTTTTTTTTTTTTTTTTTAATTCTTATTTATTTATTTATTTATTTTTCATTTTCATTATTCTTTAATTTTCGTTTATTTGTTTATTTATTTATTTAACAAGTTTTATTTCTCTGAATACAATGTTTTTACAATTTTTTTAATTTAAATGCATGATTATTTTTTTTTTAAAGTTAAAAATATTAAAAACGGTATTATTTTTTAATATTACTTTTTAAAAATAACTTACTTCATTTTTAAAAATCATGGGGTGAAAGTGCAAAAGCCTTGTTTGCTGCTGTACTCACGTATACGTACGGGAAAATGATATTTTTCTGATGCATTATTAGTTTTTAAATTTTTTTAATTGCGTCCTAAAGTTTTAAAAAGTTTTAAAATGCATTTAGCAAAATGCAGAAACAGCTAAGTGGTAGCTGATAACTTCACATAGGATTCAAAATGCTAGAAAAAATGTTGTAATAAAAGAATAGATGTTTTTTTTTTTTTTTTTTTTGTTTTTTCAAAAGTACGAGTAATTTGTTAATTTTTTAATCTGAAGCGAACTTACTGACGGAGTCTTGTTCATCTAGCGTTAATTTAATTTGTAAGCAAATAAATTTCTTTTCAGTAGTTTTTGGAGATTAACCTGAGTTGTTACAATGCTAGTGAGTTGAAATTTTGAAAAAAAAATGCCCATAATTTTTGAAAAATCGATGAAGTCCGACTCTCAAAATCCCGTAGGGTTTCATTATAAAAGCGTTTTGTTTGCCTCTGTAAAAGCGACATCTGACGGCGAAATTCCTTGCCCCTGTCCCTTGCTTTTTGAGGAACTGGTGTAAAGCGTAGCGTCCATACCGACTCTCCAAGGAAGCAAGCTCGACAAAATACGTTCGCTTGCAAATGCAAAGAGGGCGCTATGGACCCTATTAACATGACGTCACTGATGGTGGTTATCGCCCGCTATACTTCGCGGCAGTTTAACTTGGCAGTGACGTCACTACGGGCGGAGCCAATAAGAGCTCACAATCAGTCAGCGGTGTTCTCTAATTCGCCAAGTAGGCTGTGACGTTTTATCTAGCTCGTTTTTCATAGGCTAACGTCACGCTGTTGGCTCCGCCCGTAGTGACGTCATTGCCAAGTTAAACTGCTGCGAAGTATAAAGGTATGAAAATCCGGTTCTCTGGCGTCATAATAACACTCACATCTTTTCTGAGTACAAACTCTTATTTCTAATAAAAAGAAAGGGCTTCTGAAAGTTTTTAGTCAGGAATGATTTAACAGGGTGATGAATGACTCACACTTGATGAGAAATATTATCTTGAAAAGTGTTTTTTTCTGATTAAGCCTCTGAGCTCTTCTTAAAAAGATAGATGAAAAGTTATTATTTTCCTTTTCCATCCCTTTTCTCAGAATTTGAGAGCAATCCTAAGCTGATATAGTCCCTGTGCATGGGTTTGGGGTCAAAATGTCGCGGCCGAAATGTCGCGGGCCAAAATGTCGCCGAGCCAAAATGTCGCGGGCTAAAATGTCGCGGGCCAAAATGTCGCCGGTCCAAAATGTCGCCGAGCCAAAATGTCGCGGGCTAAAATGTCGCGGGCCAAAATGTCGCCGGTCCAAAATGTCGCCGGCCAAAATGTCGCGGTCAAAAATGTCGCCGGGCCAAAATGTCGCCGGTCAAAAATGTCGCCGGTCCAAAATGTCGCCGGTCAAAATGTCGCCGGTCCAGAATGTCGCCGGTCAAAAATGTCGCCGGTCCAAAATAACGCCGGTCCAAAATATATCCGTTCCAAAATGACGTAAGTGTATAGTACAGATTGAATGTTTCCAGTAATTCACAAATTCAATGCAGCTTAATTATGTAGCTCAATTTTACTAATAAGCTTGTCACGATATGATAAATACACCTGTTTAGTAACTTTTTTTAAACGTAGCAGTTTAGAAAATTAGCTTAAGTTATTAACAAAAATGTAACTAAATTGATTTCTTCTAAAGCTTAAATTATTTCAGTACCAAAATAATGCCATAGTTTTTTCAGGGCTGTACTTAGGGCCCAGGGACGCTAAATTTCTTCCTTTTTTAATACGCTTTTACTAGTTTCACAAGTAGGTTTTTTTGTTTGTTCGTTTGTATGTATGTAACTCTGAGTCAAAAATAAAATTCACGTTCTTTACAAACGTATAAAAGTAATATGTTTAATACCATTATTATTACTAAAGGCTAAACTATATTGCATGTTGATGTATAATAAGTGCATTTGACATTAGTTCTGAGTTGGGCATCGATCGTCCACAAAATGCATATTATAAGTGCATGTAAACTTAGCGGATATTCAACAGTTTTCAAAATCTTCTTTTGAATTTGATTTACTCTAAAAGCGTATTTTTTAGTTTTTTTAAACTATATTTAGGATTATTTCTTTTTTTTTCACACAAAGAAATTAAACAAATAAATTTGCTGTAAAGGCATTTTTTTTTTTTGCAAAAACGGAATACCGTTTAATCACCGCGTAGCCGGCAATTTTCTTATAGAACATTTTCTTTAAGAGTTGTTTGGGGACGTTTGAAATCAAATTAGTTCATGGAATTATTGCTTTCTTTGTAACAACTGAGTGGTGGAAGGGGAGGTGAAATGTCAAGAGAAAAAATGGTATTATATTCAACTCCACATTTAAATACTGATTGTAACGAAGGTACAGAACCATGTCTGAGCTGATTAACGCCAGAAATGAATAAGCATCTCTCCCTTTAAGACCATTCTACAAACAAAATTTTGTCTGAATACTTGCATTACTTCTTGATATACATCACTCACAAATAATGAAAAATAAAAAGTTCAATTGCTCTGCTTCCTCGATGATGTGGCGTATCTTCTGAAGGCTTCCTATGGGCCAATTTTTATTTTATTTCGTCTGAACCTTCTTCAGACATTAATCACGCTATGCTGAAAACGTTCCATTACATTCTTGCATGTAAAAACTTGGAAGAACTAGCGGCAAAAACCAATCAGCACTGAATCACATATTGGTTGGTACATGTATGTACCAAATTTCATTCTAATTCACGCACTAAGTTTTGTGGTAGAGTCGCCCCCAAAAAATGGGTCACGCAGATACACACTTACACATTTTCCCTTAAAAAAAATAAACGATAAAATTGAATTCATCACACGTCAGAAAGTGTAAATTCTTCCAAATTGACAATTTTTCACTGATCCAATACTTTCTTTTACACATTTTATGAAGAAGAAAATAAAAAGACCTCTATTATTTAAATAATATAGACTTGCTTTCGATCATGTAAGAAATTTTAACAGAAACCAAGTTTCAAACATTGTATATCTGTCTTATTCATTTCACTGTTCTTCAACTTCTTTTTTAACACACAAATTTTCCTTTCGATATCAATTAAACTTGGCTTGGGCTGCTAATCTATTCGTTTTTAAGTTGGTAGGTAGCGAGTTACGGTGAAATAAGCTATTGTAAATAAATAACGTATGCTTGTTTGAAAACTATTTGTTTCTTGGAAAGCGCTCGAAACAGTTACAAGCCGAAAGGGTAAATTTTTTTTAGTATTTTCAAAAATTTTAGTCCATACTATCGTTAACGCACACGTTCATCAACAGCAATTAGCAATATTTTGCTAATTCGGTGTAAAAAAGCCTTTTCATTACTACTATTAAAATCTGTCCGCGTCTGTCTGTCTGTCTATCTGTCTGTCTGTCCGTCTGAAGCTTGAACTCCTCAAAAACCGCTGAGCGTAGAGAATCAAACATAATACCATTCGATTCTAAATTTTCTAAGGAATAAGACCAACCGCGTAATTGTACGACGTTAATTAGCTGAGATATTAATTAAAACGTTAATTGAATTCTTTGCACTTTTAAAATTCCAAGACATTTATTTCTTTCCGTTGCCATTTTAAATTAAAGCGTTAATTAAATTATTGAACTATTTAAAATTCCGTCTGAAGCTTGAACTCCTCAAAAACCGCTGAGCGTAAAGAATCAAACATAATACCGTTCGATTCGAAATTTTCTAAGGAAGACAATAAGACCAACCGCGTAATTGTACGACGTTAATTAGCTGAGATATTAATTAAAACGTTAATTAAATTCTTTGCACTGTTAAAATTCCAAGACATTTATTTCGTTCAGTTGCCATTTTAAATTAAAGCGTTAATTAAATTATTGCACTATTTTAAATTCCAAAATTTTATTTCTTACCGTTGCCATTTTAAATTAAAGCGTTAATTAAATTATTGAACTATTTAAAATTCCAGGACATTTATTTCTTACCGTTGCCATTTTGAATTAAAACGTTAATTAATTGTTGAAGTATTTAAAATTCTAAGACTGTTATTTCTTACCGTTGCCATTTTGAATTAAAACGTTAATTAAATTATTGAACTATTTAAAATTCTAAGACTTTTATTTCTTTCTGTAGCCATTTTTATATTAAAGCGTTAATTAAATTGTTGAACTATTTAAAATTCCAAGACTTTTATTTCTTACCGTTGCCATTTTGAATTAAAACGTTAATTAAATTATTGAACTATTTAAAATTCCAAGACTTTTATTTCTCTCTGTAGCCATTTTAAATTAAAGCATTAATTAAATTATTGAACTATTTAAAATTCCAAGACATTTATTTCTTACCGTTGCCATTTTTAATTAAAACGTTAATTAAATTATTGAACTCTTTAAAATTAAAGAGTGTTATTTCTTTCCATTGTCATTTTGAATACGTGTTACAACAAAGTTCTAACAATTGTTTTTATTCTAATTATTAATGACTTATATTTTTTTTTTTGTATACCATTTTGAAAATGTGTTTTTAAATAAAATTACAATTGCTGTTTTTAGAATGGACTTTTTTTGGCTGCGATCCAAATATTAAAAGAACTTTTTCGTTTAGAATTTTGCAATTAATTTTACAGGAAGAAAGCGGTTTGGAAATAATTGTTTTTGGTAAGGAATTTTATTTGTTATTTAGGGAGAGTGCTAAGTATGCGCTACTTTACGTCGTCTTTTTTTTTTTTTTTTTGAGGAAGCATGTGCAAATAATTCGATTGATTCTTTGATGCAGGAAAACTTTTTAGCGAGCCGCTTTAGCGGGTAGTAATTTGTTGGAACTTTCCTTTGTACTTTAAAGGAGAGCCGCCTTGGCGGCGAATAGTTTATTGAAACTTTCCTCGCTACTGTAAAGGCGAGCCACCTTGACGGCAAATAAACTGTTTAAACTTTCCTCATAACTTTAAAGGCGAGCCGCCTTGGTGGCGAGTAAGTTGTTGAAACTGTTCTCGCTACTTTAAAGGCGAGCCTCCTTGGCGGCGAGTAGGTTATTTAAACTTTCCTCACTACTTCAAAGGCGAGCCGCCTTGGCGGCGAGTAGTTTTCTCAAACTGCCTTCACTACTTTACAGCCCGTGCAACGCCGGGCCACGCAGCTAGTATATTTTAATTTTTGATACTAACTGTATCAATATCGGACCTTCTACATTTTTGTCTGACGACATTTGAACTGGCGACATTTTGGCCCGCGACATTTTTGACCGGCGACATTTTTGACCTGCGACATTTTGGACCGGCGACATTTTTGACCGGCGACATTTTGGACCGGCGACATTTTAGACCGGCGACATTTTTGACCGGCGACATTTTGGCCCGGCGACATTTTTGACCGGCGACAATTTGGCCCGCGACATTTTGGGCAAGCGACATTTTGGCCCGCGACATTTTAGCCCGCGACATTTTGGCTCGGCGACATTTTGGACCGGCGACATTTTTGCCCGCGACATTTTAGCCCGCGACATTTTGGCTCGGCGACATTTTGGCCGCGACATTTCGGCCGCGACATTTTGGGCGTATATCCTGTGCATGTTCATCATGTATCAGCTTTGACGGGGTCTGGTCGTTCTGTATTTGAATTTTTATACTTAGAAAAAAAAAGTTGCAACACCTATTGCACAAAATTGTGCCTGAATGAGAAGGCGCATACTTACTGAAGTATCCCAGGAGGGGGGGGGCGGTTTCTGTCTTTTGACGTATGTAAGAAAGCAGCAGCTACTTTGATTAGACATTTTCATTGCATCTTTTGCTGAAGGCAATTTATCACATATGGCGATGAGTGCCGTGGTACTTATTAGGGGTGCTTCAGCAACAGATGCCAGTGTCGCGAGGAACTTTGATAATTCTTCAATATATGAAATTCAAGTTCTTACATGAAGCTGAAACACGAGCTGTGATCTTCAGTTTTATGCACTTAACCTTTTACTTTTATGATATTTTTTAATCCGTAGAAAAAATATACATTTGTGATTTGTGTGCAGGTATATTTATTTTAGACAACAATAGCCCCGTTCACATGACGCGTTTCTACCCCGGAAAAAACCCGCTTCGAACCGCATTCCGGGTTTTGTGGAGTTAAAGCGGAACTTTTTCCCTCCTGCTCTCGACTGGAATCAAAGCGGGGTTTTTACTCAGAATGCACTGCGCGCATCGAGTTTGTTTACATCCGCCATATTGGATAACGCGTCGTCGGATTCTCTTCGTATCTTCGTCTTTTTCGTTCTTCGCGTTCGGTATTCTCTTCGGCCATGACTTCGAATTTAAATGAAAATGAAAGATGGCAGGATGAGGAGACACAACTCTTAATCTTATGGTCGGAAGCGGACGTCCAAGCCAGATTGGATGGGACGGTCCGTTCCAATGCCGTCTACAAAAATTTGGCGACACAGCTTGCTGAGCACGGGTGCCGAAGAATCCATCATCAGATTCGCAACAAAATTAAGTTCTTTCGTTCTCAAATAACGTGAAAATCCTTCCAAAACCAACAAAACATGCGCGCAGATTGTAAACAGAGCGAAAAGGAGGCTGGGTAAAAATGCTAAGGATACTGGGTAATTCCGTTTTGTCGAATAAAACCTTTTTTCACATGTGAACGGTGGATTTGCCGAGCGGTTTTTTTCGGGGTTGGAGCGGGGAAATGCGAGGTAGAAAAGCTTCATGTGAACGGGGCTTTTGAGTGCTGTGAGTCTAAGGGTGCAGCGACTTGAAAACTTTCGACAATCCTTGACATAAGGTGCACTTTTTTGGAGCCAAAGAACTCAGGGGCGTAGTCAAGAAGGTTCCTCGCCCTCCCTTAGTCATCTATATGGTAATACATCATGTGGAAATGATGTTTAATAAATTCTTCCTTTCTTTTTTTTCTTAATTCCATAATTTTATCCCTTGAGGAAAGAAGTGGGCGACTTTCGGTCATTCAAAAAGATTTGGTGCAGAAGCAGCCCAGATATAGCACTCAGTGACTACCACCTGCTTTTTGCTTCTGAAGCAGCACCTCGGCGGTCAGTGCCACGACAATGACGATGATGACAGCGTGACCGAAATGCAGTGGCTGACAAAGAGATGGCAGATTTCTTTGAAGAGAGATCTTAAAGCGCACGGTTGGATATGTGCCTCAATATTGATGGCAATTATGTCTAAAAGTAGTTTAAGGTGTGAGTTTTAATGTGGAAATAAAATTGTAAAGATATCTCTGCATGTTTTTTATTTATACCCAATCGGTACTTACTTTAAAAATACGCCTCGTATTTGAAAGTAAATAAGTGTCTATTTTTGTGATCACGTTGTTCTATGAGATTATTTTATTGATGGGGGGGGGGAAGTACTATAGCAATTGTAAAGACGTTGAGCATAAGTATAATTACAGCATATAACAAGGATGGAGACTCCAAAAGCACCTGAAGTTAAGGCGAAAATCGTATCAATGTTTATTTATTGTGCATAAACAAACAGTGTATTAAAAATGCATTTTAAAATCCTATTACATCATCAAATTATGCAAATGTTTTACTGTGATAAGTTGGAAATGCATAATTCTTGATGGTTTCAAATTTATCTCCTGACCATTTCATACATGAAAAATCTTCGTGCCACCAATTGACAAGGTCATTATTTGTCTTTTGAATAACATCATCATGCAGTTTGGCGCATAAATCGCACATCCATGGCTGTAAATACGGCCGAAATGTATCTTTCCAACTAAAATGTGACAAATATTGAGTGTCATTCAGTGAAATTTCCCAAAGGTATTGTCCAAGTTCATCTGGCGATCGAAACTCCATAGCATTTACAATGGAATTCTCTGGAACCAAGCGTGTATAATTAACACCTCCGAAAGTGACCGGAATAATGTTGTATTCCAAAGAGTTAAACAGTTTTTCCGTAACATAGCTCTGGCAGATGGCATTTTCAAAAGCTAAATAAAATTTATAATTGCGAGCAATTTTCGTGTAACATTTTCGTGTCTCTGCAGGTCTACAGCCTTCCAAGCCACAGCCGCCAACCACGTCAACCGGATATACCTTCTGCAATCTTCTCACATACTCTTCTCGGTTACTATCAGTCCTGCAATTGCTGACATACCAAACAGCTCTATTTTGCTTGCTTTTTAAATCGAAACTTGTGAGCGGTTTTGTCAGTTTTAAAGAATTGTGAGGTTTCTTGCCAATGAAGCCATATGTTAGAGGTATGTCGGAACCCTTTCTGTAGCTCATAGTCCAATTGAACATACCATTAAATCTTTGCATATTGATTATTTCCAGCCAAGGAGGTTCCATTGAATACAATATCCAAACTTGATGAGGAGTGCGATATTCAGGAATGCTAAAAACTTCTATATCTCGAACATGGAATAGCAATGCATCCGCTTTTGGAATATCCAGTGGGTCTTTTGAAGCGTAACAGTTGTTAATAGGACATGGATATTGAGAAAATGTTGTACTTTCTTCATGTACAAAATAATAGTGCTTGGGATTCCATTCACCAAAGAAGGTTGTTGCGAGATAGATTAATTTTCGTACGGAATTTGAATGTTTAACGTTACTGTAGGCATTCTTTTGGAACCCGATTAATCTTGCATCTTCGTTATCGTAGCGCTTTACTCTTTTCACTTCACTTTCAACAACTGGAAATGGAAAGTCTACCGATTCTTTATTTCCTACATCAATGTTATCACTTTTTTCGACATGTAACCGAAATTTCTTAGTCAAAGGGGTGGGATTGGAAGATTTCAAACGTGAATAAATTTCCTTAAAGCATAATGCAATAGGAAAAAATATGAGAAAGACTTTTAATGTTGTCCAGCTTTTTACTCGATGTGAAGAGATCCATTTCATAGCAGATATTTTCTGTTGAGAAGGTGACGCATTTGAAATCTGAAATTAAAAATAATCATTACTGATGAAGCTAAAGAATTATGGATGGCAAGTTATTGGTACTTTGTTTCAGGGGACCAGCCTGAAAAAAACCACTGTGTCGGTAAAGAGGGTTTTTTCAAAATTTGTGGCACATTGAAAACATTTCTTACTGATATGAACTAAATATTACAATTATTTTGAATTATACCAAGTCGAGATAATGATATTGATTAATTTAGCAATGATTTTTAGTGTGTTATAATATTTAGTCTTGGTCAATACCGAGTTAAGAAATTGCCATTTTACTTTCTGGACAATTTATTAAATAATAGAAATTAAAACTGCATATGAACGTCATTAAGCATTTCAAAAAAAAAAAATGCAATATTACAATGTTTTTTCCAAACTTACTGAATAAAAAAAGAATCAATTCAATATTACAATGCTTTTTCCAAGCTTGCCGAATAAGAAAAGATTTAAGGAGGTCACAGTAACCTCCTTTCAGGGTTCCCCTTATTCTATTGAGAATAAAAGTAGCAAAGCTGTAGTTTGGTATACAATGCTTTAATAGAGAATAAATTATTTGAAAATGATTCTTGAAAAAAACCCGAGAAAGCCTTGTTTTTCATCAAAACCGCGAAAACACCCGGGTATTAGATCAAAAACCTAAGCGGCAGGGCTTTTTTTAAAAAAAAGCCCGGGGTTTTTCAAACACTACTTTGTTTGAAATGTAAAACAGTGGTCGCCGCTTAAATGAATTACGTTTGTTCTTAACAGTTTTGATTCTTCAAAGCGGCTGATTCAATGAAGCAGCTACAGTGAACTCTCCCTTAGGCGCCGGCCCAAGAGACCAACAGAAAAAGACGCATAAGTGAGAGAGACGTATTAGTGAACAAGCCTATTTAAAGGACTAAAACGCAACATACAGGTTCTAATGAGAGAATGAATAAGAATGTTTCTATAGACAAAGGATATTTACTACGGTTTGTTCCCTTTAAAACGATTCATAATAGGTAATTTTCCCTCTCCGGAGTTCATGCGGAAAAAATGCCTTCCGTGAGCAATAAAAGCGAAAGATTAAAGAGGAAAGGGAAGAAAAAGGAATTTTTTTTAAAGAAAATAAATAAATTTTCTTATATTTTACTGAAAATTCGGCGCATAAATGGAATAATTATCTTTAGAGCGACGCATAAACGAATGATACTATAGTTATTTTGCTATGAAATAAGCTGGGACCATTTAAAATCGTCGTATAAGTGAAAAAAGGCGCATAAATGAAGTGGTATATAAGTGAGAGCTTACTGTAATTCAATAAAGTTGCATATTGTTCTATTTTTGGCGATTTGCTTCATTAAAGCGGTTGATCCAATTAATCGGCGTCAACAGTACTAAAGTTTCAAAATGAGGGTTAAAATAGATCAAAAGGTCAAAAACTTATTTGTCTCCTTAATTACCAGAATTGATTTGATTTTGTACTTTCTTACGATAGTCCAGTCATGATGTACAAAAAAAAAAAAAAAAAAAGAAAAATCTGGTATGGGTCCCACACTACTTCCTTTTACGTGTAAATTTCTTTGTAGATGCCTTAGTGTTAAAATAGTGCTAGGAGTGAGCAAGATAGCAATTCGAACATTTACACCCCTAGTTTGCCACAAAACAATGCAAAAAAAATTGTTTTACAATGATTTATTTTCTAAATATCTCAGATTTTAACATCATTCAGTGGAGTTTTCGCAAAATATCGCCAATAGCGCCAAATTGAACACAAATTCAAAAAATATTTTTTTTCCAAACATTTGGCGACCAAAAGCTTGGCGATATATCGCCAAGTGGTCGTGCCAATTCATCTGCATTGAAATTAACACTGATTTACCCCAAAAAGGGGTAAAACACCTCCTTGGGAACATTCGAATGCAACCACAAAGGGAGGTGCACAACAAGACCCCCTTCAGAGCCTACATACCAAACTAGAAGCTTCTACCTTCTACTGCATATAGTTTTTGAGTTATGCGACATACATACATACGCACATACATACGTACATACAGACGTCACGAGAAAAGTCGTCGTAAATCACTCGGGGGTGGTTGAAAAGAATTTTTCGGCTGGTTATATGTTGGCAGGTACATATGCACGTGCTGACAGGTCGAAAAAACGACTCAACATTCATTCAGGGGTGAGCAAAATCAAAATTTAGACCCAAATTTGAGGAGAAAATTTTTCGCTTTCACAATACTTCCTTTACTACGTAAAAGGAAGTAAAAAAAAAAAGGAAAAAAAAAAGAAAAGGAAAAGAAAAAAGAAAAAACGAGCTAAAATCACAAATCGCAATGTAGTTCTAAATTTTTAATATGCTGTTTGGGTCACTTAGAGTAGTGTAAATCTAAGTTTGCAGTTTTCAAAAACCTGTGCTTGCTGCGAAACTCTGCGAAATTTTCCGACTTTTTTCAGCTCCTCCTTTATAGGGTAGGTGGGGGCAAAGACCTGCACGGGGCAAAGCCCTGCATCGACTTTTTGAATAGACCGCCTTAGATTTGAGAACCGGCCGCCAGGGTGCACTTGAGGAATTGCAACAGGTGTCCACCGATAAAAGGCCGGTTCTCAAATCTAAGGCGGTCTATTCAAAAAGTCGATGCAGGGCTTTGCCCCGTGCAGGTCTTTGCCCCCACCTAAACTAACTCCTAAACTATGTAATTTTTAACTGCACGTGTGAGCACATATGTTTAAAAAACACTAAATTTACAAAAATTTAAGCTTAAGTGGCGTTCTGCAGGACCAATAGTTTAGGAATTATTGTACGTCAACAATTTTGTCATTTTTGCGAAAAATGAAAAAAATATGCTTCGATCATAATTTGGACCAAATATCGACATAAATTCCTATTCTACAAGACAAAAAATGGACATGTAATCACAGCACATTTAATCAGCTTTCATTTAAGACAAAAACAGGTCTGTAGGTTTAATATTTCATTTACAATCGATAAAAAACAAACATTCGGAAATTTTAATTTTTCGAGAAATGAGAAAAATCGTTTTCTAGTGAGGATAGGAGGGCCCTGGACAACAAAAAATTGCAATTAAACATATTTTTTACATTCATAATGCTATAGTTTTTAGCTTTTATTTAAATGCATGTGATTGATTTTTTTAGTATCGTACACATGAATATCGTGTTTTACCTATTTTTCGGATTATCCGCGGATTTCGCTGATCCGTGGTTACAAGCATGCCACTCTATTCCGCAGATAATCGGGAGTTTACTGTCCTTTCTCCAAATTCTGAAACACTTAAACACATGAAATACAAGTGACTGATTAGTACATTTAAATTACACTTATGATTTTGCCACTTATTTCTAGGTTAAGTTTAGAACAATTTCGCAAACATAATGTGCAATAATGAATGCTCAATAATGACCAGTACTTTAGTTGGGCTGGAGCGCTGTTACCAAAACTATTTCAATTGTTGATTTTAAAAAAATCCTCTTTAGCAATTCATGTCATATTGCTATTAAAAAGGATCGAAAATATCTTAATATATAAAAATTACGTGTCCCTGTGTTTGTGGCCAATGGACTCCTCAGCTACTGAACCGATTTTAACCAAATTTTACACGCAGTTTCAGTTTGGTCCAACTTAAATGATTGGATAGTTTTTATCTCAATTTAGGACATCAAAATATATTTTTTACTAGCGGTACCCGCACGGCTTTGCCCGTGGTATAAAATTAAAAGTTCATTTGTAAAAAAATGATATAGCAGAAAAAAATACTCTATTTTAGTTATAATTCAACTATAATTCCTTCAAAGTATGATATAAAAATTTGGTATGGACCCTACACTACTTCCTTTTACGTGTAAATTTCTTAGTAGATGCCTTAAGTGCTAAAATAGTGCTTGAAGTGAGTAAGATAACAATTCAAACATTTGCATCCCTAGTTTGCCACGAAACAATGCAAAAAAATGTTTTACAATGATTAATCTCCTAAATATCGCCGATTTTAACATCATTCAGTAGATTTTTCGCAAAATATCGCCAATAGCGCCAAATTGAACCCAAAAAAATTTTTTTTTCGCTAAATTTATTGCCAACTTGGCGATATGTCGCCAAATTGGCGTCAAACACTTGGTGACCAAAAGCTTGGCGAGATATCGCCAAGTGGTCGCGCCAATTCATATCACTTTGGCATTGATTTCAGGGCATTGAAAGCCCTGATTGCCCCATAAAAGGGGTAAATCACCCCCTTGGGGACATTCGAATGCAACCCCAAAGATATAGGTGCACAAAAATAAGCCAAAAGAAAAAATAAGAAAAATTTTGTTGCTCACAGAAACCAACAGAAATCTTACCAAAGTTTAAAAGAAGAAGAAAGTTTTCTTTCCTAACTTCAAAAACAAAATAATACATTTTCCGAAATGACATAGGGTATTCCGACCAGTGAGTGACCACCACCCAGTGAATGACCACTTCGCAGTATTTCCTAAAAAATAAGGTTCTAAATTATTTTTTTTTAGATAAATTGGCTTCAATAGCTTTCTTCCTTCAAATTCTGAGCTATCTGATACCTGATTGATTATTTTGGTCATGTATTTTTCTAGTAAAAAATTATAGAATGTTTACAGCCGTGCGCCATTTCTTTTTCTGCTCCAAAATAATAAGGATGGTTTCGTGTATACAACTATTTGATTCGTATTAATTGTATTTATAAATTATTTTTTTTTTAATTATACAAAAGAATCATTTAGTATGTATATTCAGGCTATGATTTTATTTGTTTCAATCTTTATAGAATGTGTAGATTTTAGATTTATGGGGTGGTCACTCACTGGGTCAGAAAAACTCTGAAAAGCCAGTGAATGACCAGCTGTTTATTCACTGGGATTTTAATGTTGTTTTGAAAAATTAAAGAAAACTAGGGTCGACCAGTGAATGACCACCACCCAGTGAATGAACAGCGCGTCATTTTCGTTAAAAAATAAGGTTTTAAAAGCTTTTTTTTTAGACCGAGTAGCATCAACAATTTTCTACCGTGAAATTCCAAGCTATTGGTTACATAGGTCAATTCTTTATTGTTGAAAAAATTGATAGAATGTTGACTCTTGCGTAGTTGTGTTCTTTTTAGTGTGTTCTATTTTTGGAACATAGGAGCTTTATATAAATTTGTTTAAAAAAAGAAAAAAGATTTTTTTTTTTTTGACCAAAAAAATTTTAATTTAGTTTTTCTCTTAACATATTTTTATGCATTAAAAAAACACTAAAGTGTATTGATCCACTTACCCGAACTTAAAAAATCCATTATCAAAGTACATACCTTGTACTCAGACTTTTCAGTCAAAACTGATAGCAAATCATTTATAGCTCTGTATCGTAACCGCGCATCAAGTAATTTCTTTTTTGCCTGAATGGAACATTGATATCCATTTGAGGAGCAAAGAGAGTATTCACATTTTCAATCCAAATCTTATTGGTTTTCCTCTTATAAACATTTCCCATGAATGCCGACAGTAATAGGAACCACTCATTCATCTATGCTTGATTTCTCATGAATATTTCAAATTGTTGAGGGCTTTTACACAATTTGTAAATAGGTTTTTTCAAGCTTTTCATTTTTTTTTAAATAAATTTACGGTTGAAATCCATAATAAAAGGGTTATTTTTAATTTTCGAAAATTGCTTCGATGCATAATTGCTGGTACTAATAGTACAAGTGTCTATTCTGTGTTTGTGCATTACTCCAATGCATATGTTCAGTAAAGTGCTTTTAAATTATAAGGTATTGCAAGCCGACTAATATTATTTTCCAGTATCACGTGACGACACAGCTGTCAGGGCAGGTGTGGATTCGGAGACATTTCCTCTGTCAAACTGTTATTATTTTCTTTTGAAACGAAACCTCATACCCTTTAATAATATAAACTTATTTGGTTTTGCAAACATCTGCACTAGAACACATTCAAAACGAAAAGATAAGAGAATCACACACTATGAAACTTGAAATTTCCTCATTTAAGTCGATGATTAAGTCATTTAAGTAAAATGATAAAGATAACAATAATAACATTAGTAACAATTAAAAATAAATCTGTAATTAGTAGCGTAAAATAGAACTTTTTCTACTGTCAGTAAGTATTGTCAAAATGGCCGTAAATAAGGTTTGTGAAAAAAATAAAAATAAGATGATATAGGAGTTAATCAAGAGCATGTAAAAATATTTATTATCGGCTAACACAATAATAATGATAATAATTAAAGAAAAGTTAAAAAGAAGATTCAATACGATGCGGAAAGGTTTCTCATTTGAGAAAAAAATAAATAAATAAATAAAATTAATTTATAAATAAGCATGTAAAGTAACAGGTCACTATCTGCCTTATAAAAATATACAAAAGTGAAAATATCTAAAACCAACTTCAAGTATTTCTAACTCAAAATTTAAGGTGGTCATTCACTGGGTCAGAGGTGGTCATTCACTGGGTCGGAGGTGGTCATTCACTGGGTCTTTGCGCCATTTTTCCTTCGAACACCCCAAAAAGCCGGAAGCGGTACCCTTCAAGTTCCATCATTTTTTTTACTCATTTACATAGATCAATAAAACTATTTAAACTATCACGAACAAAATATTACAGTATTTAAAATTACTACGATTTTTTAAAAATGAAATTTTGCTTAAGTGGTCATTCACTGGTCTGTCTACCCTACTTTTTTTAAACCAATTAAAAAAACCGTAATTTCGCTTTTTTTTGAAGTGACACTCGTTTTAATTATTCGTTATTAAGTATAAATTGTTTGTGCACAAGTACTTTATGAAGGGTTCCTTTTTTTAGAATAAGAAGAATAGTATTATGTAACCTAGCGTCAAATAATTAGGAATTAAAATTTGATTTAATATCGCTCTGAAATGAAACAGCGATAGTAAGTATCAGTTGACAAAATGTTTCAACATTTCAAATAAAATAAATGTATCTTAAAAATCCTTAGAACCAATTTTTTTCTTCGAGAAAAAAATGCAATATTTTAATATACTTAAAATTTCCTATTTTTCATACAGTATACATTCTATCATTACAGCTAATTCAAAAAGAATGTATAAAAATATTTTTGGTAAAACTAAGCATCATGACTTCAGTGCATAATTAACCGTTTTAAATTCTACAGTCGAAAAATAAGTGAATCTAATTATTTTTTATTAGTTTTGTTTATCAGCTTCTATGCTTTTATATTTAAAAAAATTGCTATTAAATTGAAAACAGTAACGTATTACCTAATTTGTTGATTAAATACTTTTAGAACAATTTTATAACTCTACTACACAGACCCCTTTTTGTTAAATGTTTGTTAAAAGCTACAAACTTGAAAATAACTTTGTCACACATTTAGAATTACTATACCTATTTAAGTAAAACGTTTAAACTACAAGCAAGGTCAATATTGAGAAATCAAAAAAAAAAAATCTGCAAACAATTTAGAGATACGTTATTTTTTTTTAATAAATTTGAAATTCTTCGTATTATTTTTTCCCTTCGACTTTTTTAAATAGATCGTCTGCTTTGCGTTTAAACCTTCTGAAATGTTAAATCGAATCATTAATAAAGAAAGAAAACTAATTGCTGTTGACTTTCTGCGCCCGTTTTGATCTAAATTCATACCCTGTTAAAGAGCGAAAATTAAAATTGGTAGTAGAATGTTTACATTCTGAATTTCGGTAAGACCAATTTTATAATGTGCTTAAAACTTAAATCTTGTCTAATTTATTATCAATAAAATTTATTTCTTCAATTTTAATGCTATCTGCTGGTTGTTTTTATTCAATGACTTTTAACATAGTTACTGCTCTTTTAAACAATTGAAATTCAACGGAATTCTGTAACAACTAATCATTCCTGCGAAACTGAACTACAAAGATGGAAATACCAATTACTGTCTAACATTTTTTCGCGAAACCTCCGTTGAATCTGCGCACGCGCCAAGTCTCTTCTGACTCTCTCGAAATAGGGGGGAAATGCAACGAGGAAGTAGCAAGCGAACAAAAACTGAAGGCATTGGGAAGTGCGCATCCTAATCCTATCTGATTTTAAAGTTTAATTTAGGCCTTTTCGGATTTCGTAAAATTTCAGCCACTGTAAGTAATAATGTAAGTATTCCACTTAAAAGATTTTCTTGCAACTCTCAGCCCCCCCCCCTCTCGTAAGCAGAGTGAAAGAACCCTGGCGTGACATTCTGAGCATGAAAGGACCTACGTGCCAAATGTGGCTCAAATCCGTTGTAATTTTGGGATTTGTATGAAGAACCCCCCTTCCTTGGGGGGAGGCAGTTGCCCCCACTCGTGGATAAAAAAAAAGGCCCGATATAAATTGCACAAAACATGCATCATTAAAAAATGTAGGTTAAAATCATGACAAGAACTTCAAAAAAAAAAAAAATTAAATGGTGTATAAACTGATGCCCGTAAGAATAGCTATTTTGAGATGTGCCCCTTTCATTCTCCACGAAAATGGAGAATGAAAGGGGCACTTCTCATTAATTAACGACTTATTTAAAATTGACCGGGAAACGCAGACCATAGTCACCTAGCAGAACCTTTAATCAACCAATCAATGAGAGTTTATCTAATTTCAATAGTTATTAGAGTCAGGGCAAGGATTTAAAAAAGTTTAAATTTTCAAATCGATTTTTCTCAAAACAGCTATTTTGAGATGTGCCCCTTTCATTCTGGATGTGCGATATGTTTTGCAGACGATAAATTTAGAATGGTATCCTGTATTTTAAGGAAAGGACTCGATTTCTCATTTGATTGACAGGTGCCATCTTATCATGGTTTTTAATATTTCATTTGACTAATTTTAATAAGGCTTGGAGTTTGGATTGTTACAAAAACAAATACATTTTTAAAATTATTAAGGGAAAAAGAACGAAATAAAAACGTAACCATGGTAACAACATGAAAAGTTGATTTCCGTTGATAAAATAATTCATTTCATCTATATTTTCAAACAAATTTTATTCGCGAGCAAAGCCATTTTAGAATCGTTTGGCTTGCTTTACTGAAGGTAAGCCTTGAATTTCGGGCTCTCCTGATGTTGTTACAGCTCTCCTGATGATCGTAGAAACTTCGAAAAAACGTCATTTTGTGCAGAAAATTTCAAGCTTTCGAATGACATAAGACTTGAAAATGTGTATGGAATATTTCTTCCCTATTTTATCGAATTTCCTCTAAGAATTCGAATAGAAAAAGAACGAAATGGAATGTTCGAAAAATCGCTTCGAGGTGCAAAACTACATGCTACAAACTAATTTTGTGCCAAGTGGCATGAAAATCGACCGAACGGTTTTGGCGCTACGCGCGTAACAGACAGACAGACAGAAAGAAAGAAAGAAAGAAGGACAGACAGAACCACCTTCAGCTTTATTATTAGTAGAGAAGAGAAGAGAAGAGATAGAGATAGAGAATTCATCTTGCACATTAACAGCTGAGCATACAGAAAACCTCTTAGAGCGGCCACCTCTACTAAGCGGAGACCCCTCTTAACGGCCAATTTTTCGTGGCACGGATATTTTACCCAATGGACCTAATGTTAAAATTTTCCCTTGCAGTGACAACCCCCCAACCCCTCTGAACGGCCACTGAGTTGTTCGTCACTTCAGTTTTTCAAAAAATATATGCTCGCTTCCTGTTTTTAATCCTTTCGTCACGTTTTTGACTGTCATCTCTCTGGAAGTAATGCCAGCATTCAAACAAAATTCAAATATTTAGGTACGGTTGCCCAGAGAACCATCATGCGAATAGTGTAATAATGCAAAAAGTTTAAATAGTTAGCAATCGAAAGAACATATCAAGACATCTTTGGGGGGGGGGGGATTTATTTGCCCTCGTCAGCCCAATGTCGAGATATAATTGTATAAAGTCTGGCGAAGTTTTTTTAAAAAGAGTTAAATTTAAAGACTTGTCGAGAAATTGATCACCCATTTTAACCGTTTGCATGTCCATGACGACTATCTACAAATCACGTAAAAGATTTTTGTCGTTTTACACTAAAACTCGCTAAATTTGGAATATTTTCAAAAACATTTCGGCAGATTTTAAAACCTTAACTGCCACCAAGGCGGCTCGTGCAATCCGCCTGCAGCAGGTTGATGCACCCCGCTTTCGGCAGCGTACTTCGGGTTTTCAGTGAAGCACACGACTAGAATAATTTCATTCTCAACAATGTATTTCGGTTGCTTCATGGTGGTCAGCATGGTGGCCTCTTGAACCGATACATTTTATATTAGAAGAGGCTCGCTAAGAGCCTTTTTTTGAGATTGACGTTTTCCCTCGGACCGAGTGTCAAAATACTACCCAAGCTGTTCGCTTTCCGTGCTTGACATTCCCGTCTACAAGCTACTTTTGTGTTGAAAATTTTTGACAAAGAGAGGGGTTGAGAATTAGAGAAAGCTTGGTTTTGGATGGGAAGAACCAGAGGGAGAATTTAGCACTGTGCCAAATTCTCCCTTTGTTTCTTCCATTCGAATTTGCTCTTGCCCACGCAGACGTGCTTAAGAATTTACATTTTAATGAAAAGCTCTGCTTAATAAATTCGGACAATTATGTAAAGTAACCAAACATATGAACTTAAAAATTACGAATCTTTCGATAAGTGGTTCGATGCTCAGTTCACTGGCTTTCGGGAGAAGTAAGAAAAACATAGATTGATACATACATACACTTAGTTTTTACAAAAAAATATTTTGATGACAGGGTCACGAGGTCAAATAACTTTTGTGCGTAGCATTTTAGACATTTTCCAGCACATATAAAGAAATGGTAAACGTGGAGAGTAGTTCTTTCAAATGTAAAGCAAATTGATGTTATTTTATTAGCGTCTGTGATCTAAAATTGCATAAAACTGCATGGAATGTCTGTGAAGAACAAACATACAATATAATAGCGCCACAGAGTGATAAAGTAAACACTTCAAACAGTTACAACCCCCACTTTGTCTCAGACTAATGCAAGAGCTGTTTTGCAGTATTCATCTTTTAAATATCGACAATTTTAACATTATTCAGTGAATACTTCACTCAATATTGCCGAAAGCGCCAAATTAAAAACAAACTCGAAAAAAAAGTCATTTTTTGCCAATTTTGTCGCCAACACGGCGATATGTCGCCAAGTTGGCGACAAAAAATTGACGACCAGAAGTAAAGCTATCTATCAGCATGATGTTGCTAAATTACAACATCCCTTAATTCTGCATTGAAATTAACATATTTACCCCAAACAGGGGTAAAAGACTCCCTTGGGAACATTCGAATATAACCAAAAGGTTAGGCGCATAACTAGACCCCACTCAAAGTTCACATGCGAAATTTCAATCTTCTACGCCACACAGTTTCTGAGTTATGCGAGATACATACATAAAACATGAATACATATACCTACATACGTAGAAAGCCGTCATGTATTTTTCTGTTGTCCATACGTTCGTAGGTACAAATGCATGTGCAAATAGGCCGAAAAAACTACTCAGCATTCATTAATGCGTGATTAAAAAAACATTTCAGATCGAAAATTGAGGGGAAGTTTTTCCGTGATTACAATACTACCTTTACGATGTTAAAGAAAGTTCGAATAAATAAATAAATAAACCCGAAATGTAATACATAAATAAACACTAAAAGTAATGGATCACTACATGCCATATAAAAATATACAAAAGTGAAAATATCTAAAACCAACTTCAAGTATTTCTAACTCAAAATTTAAGGTGGTCATTCACTGGTGAAATTAGTGGTCATTCACTCGGTCAGAGGTGGTCATTCACTGGGTCTTTGCGCCATTTTTCCTTCGAACACCCCAAAAAGCCGGAAGCGGTACCTTTCAAGTTCCATCATTTTTTTACGCATTTACATAGATCAATAAAACTATTTAAACTATCACGAACAAAATCGTATTTAAAATTACTACGATTTTTTAAAAATGAAATTTTGCTTAAGTGGTCATTCACTGGTCTGTCTACCCTATCAGATAATTTTGAGCTTTTGAGTAAAAGGAAAGTGGAGCGCCATTTTCATAAATCGGCTCTGCGGACTGTGAAACGTATATGAATGCGAATGTGTAACATGCATAAGGATAAAAATTCAATTTCTAATTGATGCAAAGTTAATTCACAAATTTTGACTGCAAAACTTCTTCCGACATTTAAAAATATATGCCTTGTTGTTAGTAATTAGTTCTACAAATAAATATATGAATGTTTATGTGTACTACAAAGGAGTACTGTTTTTTAAACTAAAACAAGAAATGATGAAAAATGTCGCTAGTCTGATTCTTAATATTGAAATATTTTCTACTAATGAAATATGATTTATTTTCAAACAATTACTTCATTTGTACCGCAAAACAAAATACTTATTGATATTCAAATTCATTCACATGCAAGTCTTTCATTACATTATAAAGAAAACGAAAATTATAAACACTACGCTTCATTGTAAATTGTAGTACTTAAATGAATAAAGAAGATATATTTCCAAAATAATTTTTAAAAGTTCTACAAAAGAACAATTTTGATTTTTAAAAAAAATTAACGTTGTGGAAGATTACGTCGTACTAAAAATAATTTTTGGACAAAAATTGCTCACCCAATGACTGTAGATATTCGAAATTATCTTTCTTATTCTTGTAGCAAAACTTCTCGTACTCAGCCATGGAATTCCATCATTTTTTTTCACGCATTTACATAGATCAATAAAACTATTTAAACTATCACGAACAAAATATTACAGTATTTAAAATTACTACGATTTTTTAAAAATTAAATTTTGCTTAAGTGGTCATTCACTGGTCTGTCTACCCTATCACTGATCAATTTTCAATACACAACAATCGAATCTCGTCAAAACAAATTCCAAGGAATCTTAATGTCGATTCGTTTTAACCGTAATTAGTCTAAAACTGAAACTAATACACTTATGCATCAAACAAGATTTACGAGGTTTGACTGTAGAGTTAAAAAATAAATATTGAACAGGAAAAGAAACAGAACTTTATATTCGTAAAAAGACATCTTATACTATTTACCTGCTTCAAATATAAAGTAAATTACAAAACTAGCTGTCGTGGCCGTCACGAAACTTTCTTCTATATTTATCTCATGAATTCCAGTTACAAAATAAAATACGTACTCGCCCGAATAATTGGAGACAGCTCCAATTCCCCAATTATCGTAATAACCCTGCAAATGCAGAATCAATGAGGGAAATTGGAAATCATTGCAAAAGCCTTGTTTAGATTAATTGCAAACATTTTATTTGTTAGTAAAAAGAAACTGGCAGCAGTTAAAAATTTCAAATCATTGAAAGTTTTCAGCTGTTTTGATAATTAAATAGCGTGAAAGCGATTTTTTAATGAATTAATTTTTCGCATTGTTGACTAAGCGCAAAAATCACCCCACCCTCCCCCCGGGGAGATTGGCGCCAAAATTTAATCGATGCTTGCTTCCATATTGGGTTAGTGTTATTCCAAATTTCATTCAAATCTCAGCAATATTTCTCGAGATACAGTAGGTGCAATGACAAAATAAGCACTTTTGATTGCTCCACCCCCCTTTGAGATATTGACACACAAATTGAATCAGCACTTGTACTCAATAGGGTCTACCTATGGACCAATTTTCGTTCGATTCCGCCTGTTACTTCCTGAGATATAGCAATCACCTCCGCGCAGAACACGTGCGATTGCTCCACCCCCCTTTGAGATATTGACACACAAATTGAATCAGCACCTGTACTCTATAGGGTCTACCTATGGACCAATTTTCGTTTGATTCCGCCAGTTACTTCTTGAGATATAGCAGTCACCCTCGTGCAGAACACGTGCGATTGCTCCACCCCCCTTCGAGATATTGACAAACAAATTGAATCGGCACCTGTACTCAGTAGGGTCTACCTATGGACCAATTTTCGTTTGATTCCGCCGGTTACTTCCTGAGATATAGCAATCACCCCCGCGCAGAACACGTGCGATTGCTCCACCCCCCTTGGAGGAATTCGCTAAAAAAAGTCAGGTGCACCAGTTCACATGGTGGTACATATGTGCAAAAATTTTTGTTCGATTTCATTCAGTAGTTTTTGCTCTAGCGCGGCCACAAAAACTGGTCACACACATACAGACTCACACACAGACACACACACAGACACACAGACACACAGACAGACAGACATTTTCCAAAAATGGTCGAAATGGACTCAGAGCACCTCAAAACGTGCAAATCCGTCAAAATTCGACATTCGAAAATTTTCACGAAACCAATACTTTCTTCTATATATTAGATATAGAAGAAAGTAAAAACTTACAAAATGTGAGACGACACTGAACATTTTATTAAAATGCAATTAAACTGATACGGAGAATGCGAAACGTTAAAACAAACAAACCTTAGAATTAATTTCTTCCACAACAAAATTGAAACAAATGTTGCAGACGATCGAATTCTTCATTGATAAAAAGTCACTGACGTTTATTTAATTCAAATTTACAATTACAAAACGACATTCAGAAACCTTTTTCTGCTTGTGATTTTTGTGAATGTTTAGAAAAGGTCTAAAAATAAGCATTTACGTTTCAGAAAAAAAACTGACGTTTTTAAAACGACATTTTTTCAAAGAAAACGTTTTTTGATTTTGTAAACTATTTAAAAACTTTTACTAAACGTACCTTTGCTGCTTGGGCTGAGTGTCGAAAATCTTTCCGATTCCGACGAATCAGTAAACTTTTTTTAATAAAATAATTCAATCAAAAAAACTATTTTGTTTCCTAAAATATTCTCATTATTCAACAAATTACGCGCTTCCAGACCAATTTCGAACACGAGAACCTTCTGGAGGCAACACGATGCATCGGCTAGATGTCGTCGTATCTCTTTTGAACGAACGTAAGTTCTGCTGGAGAAAGTTATTTTTGTTCAGGTTGAAAAAGACAAATCTTCCTTTTTTTTCTCACCAGCGGTCCCCTCCCACAAATCGCCAGCAGCATGGCAAACGGACATTCATTGTCATTTTCTGAGAAGCTGATAATCATCAACAATAAATAGCTGTTTAGTTGCCTCAACCTCATTTCTTAAAATCAGCCACTAGACACGTGTTTCTCTCCAGGGCCTTTGCCACCCTCAGAGGAGGAGCGAGATCCGGGGATTAGACCCCTTTTTCTTCTCGTAAACCAGTGCCGCGGGCTCCCGAGCGTTATGCTTAGCGAGCTAGTAAAGAAACGAAGCATACCCTAGATGTAACACAGAACAGATGTAAATCATGTCCAGAAGTATCTGGGTAAGTGTGCGTTATAAACTTTTGAAATGCTTTTTTTAGCAATAGGAGCAATATGAATTTGATGTTTTTTTTTTCTTTCATTTAAAAACGTACACATTTGGATAGCAACGAGTTAAAAATTAAATCTACATCCTTTGTGTTTAGAGGTGAGAAAAAAAAAGTGTTGATACTTTGTTATCGCTTTCACTCTCAAGCAGGCTAGTTTATAAGATAATTCACTTTAGTTATTAAGTTCAATTACACTTCCTTTCTTTTCATTTTCTTTATCATTTAATATTTTCGTTTTGTGTATCTCTGAAATTCTTTCGGAAAATAAAATTGTAGATGTACGTACATTTTTATCCTTTTGTTTAGTTTCAATCCTGATTTTAAATCCCCGACGCAACAAGGAAGGGGGTTGACGTGTATAAAGTTGACGTGTCTGTGCATTTGTCGATCTGTCTGTGGCACTCTACAGCCTAATCGGGTGGACCGTTTCGAAAAAAAAAAACATGTTTGAAAGGAGAGTTGAACGAGAGTGTTCTCAGCTAGGTCGCGTCTTCGAATGACATTAACTAACGAAGATATTAATTAAAAATATTAAAAAGGTTTTTCGCGATTTTTGAAGAGAAAAAAAAAGAGAGAAAAGTAAAACAGCAGTACCAAAATGAAAAAAAAAAAAAATCTGCATCTGATAGAATGTGTTTGGAACTTCCATGTTATTTAAAATTCGAATGCTAACTTTTTTTTAGAAAATGCGGCTAAGCCTTAAATTTACGCAATTGGAAGCCGATGTCATTGTTGGCCCACGAAGAAAGAAAACTCAATGATTTAAAATGTTTTTCTGTTGCCATTTTATATTTGTTAACAATTAAAATACTTGTAATTGATTTTAGTATGAGGTTTTAAAAGAATATTCAATTTTCCAGTTTTATTCTGCTTTTGCGACTAGAAAATTTACTAGTAAGGATTATCGTTCCTTTTCCGCGTTTACCTGGTCCTCTTGAAAACAACTGAATGTATTTAAATTAAAAATGCTTTTTTATTAGTGTAGTTCGTTTTAATATGAGGTCGGCACTCAGGGTCTGGGTTTTTCTAATTTATTTAATTTAATCCTAGTACTTATACTGTTTAGTTTTAGTTTTATGGTCAGAATGATTACCTTTTATGCGAATTCACCATAAAAAAATTAAACACTGGAGAAGTGCCCCCCTGTCGGACATTTCCTAGCGCCACCTCTGGACGTATTATAAGTAGTTACCAGTAAAAACAGCGGTTAGTAGTAAAATCAGCAGTGTAAAGTTAATAACATTGCGTTGCAAAAATAAGCCTTCAAAATGCTTCCGACAGGGCCGTACCCAAGAGGTGGGTTTTGGGGGTTAAACCCCTCCCATTGGGAAAATAATAAGCCAAATGAAGAAGATGCACGTTTGATGTAAATTAGCTTTAACGTAAAATTTTGTGTGAAACGCTTTATTTCTTTAAAACATTTTCAAAGTTAATTGTGAAAAAAAAACAAAGTTGAGTTGTTGAGAAATAGACTGAATGAATACTTATAAAATGAAAAAGATTTCAAAGTAATTCTACATTCTAAAGTTTTTAAAACATATTACAAATTTACCAGAGCTACTAACATTTTTAGAAATTATTTCACAGTTTCTATTATAATATCGTTCTCATTGCATACATTTTAATATTCAGTATTTTTGCCATCTATATAGTTGGGTGAAATAAAAGTGAAAAACTGCTCTTATGTTTTCTATTAATTTGTTTGCATTACTATTCTGTTTTAATAAAACAAAACTATAATCGTTATTTTATGGCCTAGAAAACTACCAAACTCTAAAATCCGCACAACCTTTGACGTCAAGTTGTGTGAATTTTCGACTTCATCCTTTTGCAGTCACTAGCGTATGCAAAATTTCTCTTCTGAGGGGAAGGGTGTCAGAAAAATCATTACATGTATATTTTACCAATCGTAGTACAATATTTTATATATTCTTTTGTATATAAAATACCATTGGTTTGGTAACACGATTTAAAATTAAGGCTTCGGAGGAGAGGGGAATGTTATGACCCCTACCCCCTGCGATGCCCCGAACTGAAACACTGGTATGTTTTAAATAACAATGCAAAAGGATGAAAAAGCATGAAAACCCCTCCCTTTACGAAATCCTGGGCACGGGCCTGCCTTCTGATACCGTTCTTGCAGTCTTATGTGAAATGACCTCCCGAATCCAAATATGCAAACCGTCCTCCCCCTCCCCCCCTCCCTTCACTTTCCATATTTCGGAAATGACCCTCCTCTCCCATTCTTTTTTTGGAGCTTTCGACAGTTCTGTACCTCAGAACCAGACTAACGTAAGTCCATTTTCGTCATTTTTCAGTAGAGGGGAAAAACGATGTATTCGACAATCGTTTTTCCCCTCTACCGAAAACTGACGAAAATGGACTTACGTTAGTCTGATTCTGAGGTACAGAGTTATAGAGCAATTATTTTTCTTTGGAGAGAAAAAGAGCATTATATTAACCATTACATTTTTTGTGGGGCTAGAGAGATGCAAAGTTCAAAAGCATGAACATTTGGAGCATTTTATTCTGCCCCCCCCCCCCTCTTCTAAAATATTTGAAAACATAAGGTCGATCTTTTTTCTCAAGGGTTTTGTCATACACTTTTTTCGCTTATTTTTCAGCACAGAAACAGAGAATCGGATTTACTCCGATGAGCCCCATGTGCGAAAAAAAAATCAGATTGCAGGAAAAAAAAAATGCAAGCAAAGTATGACATGTTGAATAATCAGAGTTCATCACAGATCGCCAGAAAGAAACTTTACCATTGTTTTAATATTTACTCAAGTTATATTCACACATTTTATTAAGAATAAAAATTAACTGAGGTGTGCTCATAATAGAACATTAATACATATATACCGTAACCACTTGTTACATCGATGCCACAGGGGCTCTTGCGCCACTAAATCCAAACTAACCGACCAACCTTGTTATATCGCGCTTGGTGGGAGACTACAAAAAGCGCGATATATCCGAAAACGCAATATAACCGAGGTCATAAAAAGTTTTCACTCAATTAATGTACAAATAAATGACAGATGCACCTACAAAAAGATCAGATGATCTTTATGTTCGGACGATTTTCTTAATAAAAAGAAAAGAAAAGTCGCTCAACAGTATTGTTATTTTAAAATGAAAGAAAAATAGTTTGAATATCCTTATTGAAGATTTTTAGGAGGACTGCTATAATGACGGTGCGTCTACTTCGCTGTCGGGGGGGGGGGGGGGTAACCTAAGTCCCTGGTGACGTCCCACCCCCCACTAATAATTTTTGCATGTTGTCGCCACTCACTGAGCTTAGCTACTGTCACCCTCCCATAATGTCATAGAGGAGAGGTCGTGGTATGGTCATGAATATTTTTTTCCTCCAGTCCTACTTTTACACATAAATGTCTATTATTTTTCTATTCGTATTTCAGAAGAGAATATTTCAAGAAAGAAAAAAATTAAGTTTCTTCAAATAAAGCAAGAATGAGCCTCATACAGCACGTGACCAAAAAATAGATTACTTGAGAGATGCGTGAATGAGAAACCTTTTCAAAGCACAATCCAATTACTGGACTATTTTTTGATTGCGAACGATTTTCTTTCTCCACACATCAAACATCTTGTTCGTTCGAAAAGCAATAGGTAAGAATTTACTCTTCGATGATTTTTTAAACAAATGAATATATTGTGCATATTAAATGGATTTGTAAGAAAATTGATGTATTAACCCATTAATGGCTTGAGTCCCTTTTTAGGGACGGTCCAAAAAAGGGTCTGAATTTCCCCAAAATGCACATTTCAACCAAATAATTGAGTTCAATTAGTACCTTGGTATTGTTTCAATTCGTTATTAACAGATTGCAGCACATAACCGTTGTAAAGTGTGTTCTGTAGCAGTTTTAATATGATCTTTATCAAAACTTACATCGTTCACAATCTCAGGAAAAAAGGCTAAGTTTTCAAAGTTATTCCCAGCTTCCCAGTTTATGTTAATTGCTGATTATTTCTTCTTATAAAATGTCTTTTTAAATATTACATCGTAGGCAGAAAAATTTTTTTGTAAAAAATGTATTTACCCTCTGGGGTCTATCGTAACTTTTAAAGGACGGTTTTTCTTTCTTTAATAAAAAAAATTTTTTTTTACATTATATGTTTTTAATTATTTTTCCTGTCCATTAAACACTGTTTGTAACCAGTATACGAAATATCTTTGGAAAAATAATGTCAAGCATTAATGGGTTAATGATTACAAAGGCTTTCTCATAATTAAAATGCATTTAAATTTTTAATGATACTATTTTGTTAATAGGTAGATGACAATATGTTTAGTTCATTGCAAAGTAGTGATGTGAAGATTGAAAATGAAATAAAGCATAAAAAAATGAACTAACGATAGACATTAGTTGCTCACTTTTATTGCAATCTAGCAATAAGAAATAACAACAAGTTTAAAAAAGTATTACCCGACTACAAAAAAAAAAAAAAAAAAAGCACTGAAAGGTAAGAAACAAGGTAGGTGCTATTTAATATCATCGTCCTATTAAATAAAACAAGACGTTTGATATCTTAGCTATACCTGTTTATTTAGTTCTACGACTTGAACCCTCTGCAAGTTCCACATTAACAACATAATTCAATTCAAATGCTGTAGTCGTGCGTTGTCAACTACAGAAAAACAATTTCATGGAATAACATTATAACCTAATTTACCATTCTTGTATATAGGGTGGTTAGAAATTAACAGGAGGTGTTTGGAGCCCTCTAGCTCGCGAACTACTGGGCGAAACATTGCCTAACTTCGTGAGCATGCATATTAGACCATGGGATTTTGATTTCTGGAATAAAAAAAATTAGTTTGAAAAATTACCACCAGGGGGAAATTTGGCGCTGTAAAAGTGTATTACACTGAATATCGCGAATTAAACTTGAAAAGATGCTGTATAAATCAATTTCGCCAAGCAAAAATGATTGTTCTTTGCAAATGAGGTTTAATTTGATCGCCGTAGAATTTTCTATTAACAAAAATCACCACGAACAAAATAGTTGTCCACCAACCAAATAGAATGCAATCTATATACATAAAAGACTACTTCTGAAACCGTATGTCCGGGGTAATCTTCCAAACTACTGAACCGATTTTAACCATTTTTTCACCGTAGATAGCAACAGTAACAGGGAGCAGGATAAGCTATAATTTATTTCTAAAAAGCATAGTTTAAAAAAGTTATTATCGAAAATAGTAAATTTCATGTAGTTTCCCCATTAAATGATTAAATTTCAGTTCATTGTTGCAAAAATTTATTGCCTGGCAACAACAATATTAATATTGATCACAATGAAATTGTGAACCAAGACTTCACTGGAGTAAGTATGAAATTTATTGCTTTCTTAGGATTTTTAGATTCATCTGTGCCAATAATCGCTAACGAGGCTAAATAAAAAGATAATTGATTTTGGCAACAGTTAGAGAACAGAAAATGTTTATAGTCAAAAAATTTCTAAGTTAGGTAAGTAAGATGTTTTCACCAATGTAGTCACAAGGATATAAACTAATGATGGGACTTATTTTACGTGTAATGTTTGGAAATACTTGACTCCAGTGCGATTGATTTTACAGGGTGCGACAGAGAAACTTGCTGATTTTAATTGGATGCTAATTAGCAAGGAGTGGTCAGAAAGGAGTGGGAAGAGTCTCATTTTAAAGAGAGGGTCCTGAAGTTTTGTTATCTCATAGTTTAGTTGTCACCATGCGTTGGATAAAGGAGCAAGGAGCGTTCGCCTCCGAATCTTACTTTTCAAATAATCTTTCGGTGGTCGCCACTCAACGTGCCTTCCGAACTCGGTTCAAAATTCAGCCCGTTGTTCCCATTCTTGGCAGGGAATCGACTGTTTTGTGGGTGAAAACATTCAGGGAAAGTGAGAGTGTGACAAACAGAGGCCCAGGAGGTCAACGGATTTCCAGAACCCTAGAAAACGTGGAAAAAGTGAGGGAGTCGTCTTTGCGCTCTCCCAGGCGTTTGGCGCGTAAACACGCTGCTGCTTTGTGGATTTTTGATTGGACACTGAGACGAATTCTTCACAACGAACTCCAGTTTCATCCCTACAAACTTGCTGTGGTTCACCAGTTGAGTGATAACGTCTCCTTGAAAGGTGACGTACCGTGGCCGGCCCGCTCTTCCGATTTGACACTCTGTGACTATTTTTTATGGGGGTATCTCAAATCGATCATTTACATCGACAAGCCCCGGACCCTGCAACGCCTGGAGAACAACATCCGGCTTGCTATCACCAACATCCCAACAATCGATATGCTCGAAAGAGTGCAACAAATCTAGGGTACATGAGTGCATCATTAACAAGCGCCGTCATTCTTCCCGATGTAGTTTTTAAATCTAACTAATATAAAAATTCAGAATGGATACCGTATCTTATAAAAAGTAGTAAACTGATACATGATGTACTTTTCCTTAAGTGGACTTAAACATTATTTGTAGCTTGCATTTGTATTTAAGGTGTATAATACAATTTTTTAGTTTGTCCAGTCAGAAAAAAATGCCATTGTTTACAGAAGTAGCCATTGTGTGTATAGATATGCACTTGAATGTTGAAAAATTCATGAACGAGTGTCACTAAAACACCATACCCGGCCCAAACCCGGGCAGGGCCGGGTACCCGGCTAGTAATTTGCATAAACGCTTTGTGTTTAGCGATCATCTGTATAAAATGACTGACTGGGAGCATTCTCATCATTCTGAGCGCAGTTGCCTCTTGATGGCTTTAACTATGCAGGACCGTGCTTTGTTAGTGAAGCTCTACTATCAGCGTGATGAAAATGCCAATGTTACTCTTCGAGAATTTCGGCGAGTGAAGCAGTTGAGAAAAGGCCCGCTGACCATAACAAATTTAAGAAACATGATTAAGCGGTTTAAAATGACTGGATTTCTAGCCCAGCAACCAGGCTAGGGGGTCCAGACGGTTAATCAGCTACAAGTTGACGAAGTTGCAAATGCTATTAGAGAACAATGCTTTGATGCTATCAAAGAAACATTCCTGATATCGCAAGTTTAAAAGATATGATAATTTTAAAAATTAGAGAAATCCATTCTGATATGTTACGAGCTGCCGTAGAAAATGTTGTGCATCGTATGCAGTTCTTACAACTTTACAATGGCGATCATATAGAACCACATTTGTGCCAAAAAAAGTCATTTTTGCAAATAAAATGGATGCATATTTTGTGAGTAGCAATTAATTCTTCGATAATCATAATAATACACTTTAACAGCGCCAAATTTCCCCCTGGTGGTAATTTTTCAAACTAATTTTTTTTATTCCAGAAATCAAAATCCCATGGTCTAATATGCATGCTCACGAAGTTTGGCAATGTTTCGCCCAGTAGTTCGCGAGCTAGAAGGCTCCAAACACCTCCTGTTAATTTCTAACCACCCTATATACAAGAATGGTAAATTAGGTTATAATGTTATTCTATGAAATTGTTTTTCTGTAGTTGACAACGCACGACTACAGCATTTGAATTGAATTATGTTGTTAATGTGGAACTTGCAGAGGGTTCAAGTCGTAGAACTAAATAAACAGGTATAGCTAAGATATCAAACGTCTTGTTTTATTTAATAGGACGATGATATTAAATAGCACCTACCTTGTTTCTTACCTTTCAGTGTTTTTTTTTTTTTTTTGTAGTCGTGTAATACTTTTTTAAACTTGTTGTTATTTCTTACTTTTTAGAACTTTTTTGTTTAGTCGGGTTACAGGTTTTTAACCTCTTCCCGGCTTATCCCGAGCTGGACTCGGGCAAGCGAAATGTTCCATTCTGGCTCATCCAGAGTGTAGCTCGGGCACGGTGAAAATTAACACTTCACAACCAGTCTTTCAAGAATTATTTCACATGTCCCTTTTATGGTTTCGGATGCTTTTATTCACTATTGTTGCTACTAGATAACATAACTTTTCAGTGTTTTGAGCTGTAGATTTAAGATAAGAGTAGGCGACGAATCCAAAGTATAATGAATTCTGCCATACAGAAAGCCAACTTTGCAGGTAAATACTCATTTATTTAAATAGATATTTTTACATTTATTTTTAGGAAATGTTGCATGCGAATCCCATGCTATTATGTTTAAAAAGATATGTATGTATGAAAATAAGCATAAAAAAATTCACATTTTTTGATCCGTAATCCCGAAATTACTCATTTATTTAAATAGATATTTTTACATTTATTTGTAGGAAAGGTTGCATGCGAATGATGCTATTATGTTTAAAAAGATATGTATGTATGAAAATAAGCATAAAAAAAATGACATTTTTTGATCCGTAATCCCGAAATAAAATGAGCCTGGAAGGGGTTAAAACTTTTTTATTTTACTCCACTGAAAATTAGCAAATGAATATACATTACAAAATTAAATGTACATAACAAAAAAGTATGAAACGTTATTTGGGTAATTTTTATTGAGCAGTGTCAAAATTTCTCAGCCTTTCCAATTCCATCAAAGACGCTGAAAAGTTTCCGTGGGTGCAGATCGCTTATAAATAAATCCTCCTATGTCCTTAACCTACTTAATGCGACGTAAACTTGGCCCTTTGCAAAATTCAACTTCCAACGTCAATTACTGCCTCATTCAAAGTGCTAACTAATTTCATGCTAAAATCTAGGTCTGCCTTAAACTGGAAATTCATTGTTGATTGCGACTTTTGTTTGAACTAAAACACACTTAGATACGAAAATATCGGTTAAAATCGGTGCTAGTCTAGGAATAATCGATCTTTCCTCTTGTTAAATTCTAGTAAAAAGTAGTCTATGACACTCGAGACTCGAAAACGAATCGATTGGCACCTCATTCATCAAAATCGAATGAATACTTTAGGAGCTACGGTGGAATATCCCTAACCACAAACATAGCCAGACTGATAAAAACATAACCCTTCCTTTAGGCTTTGCCGTAGTTGGGTAAAAATACCCGTCGTTGCCTGAGTCAGTAATAATATTAAGAAACAAATTACTCACCCCTGTTTTTTTCCTAGTTTAAATAGGTGAGCCTCAAACTGATAAATCATTGTTAATCGCAATCGTTGTTGGAAAATATTCATATTTAAAGTGTAAAATTTTATCAAATTGTATGCTTAAAGGCTTATGTCTATTACTGTATATATTCAAAATTGAAAGAAAATGCCCATTCTGAGACAAAAAATTTGAATTTTGGGCTCTTTGGATTTTTTAACTTTTCAAAACCCCGACTATGTGAATTCTAACGCGTCAAGAAGGAACCTCTGTGCCAAATTTGATGATCCGACGAAAACTGTGGATTTGTATAAGGAACACAAATACAAAAATACACATACATATATATGCAAATATACTTATACATAAGGCCCCTATATAAACGAGCCGGCGCATCAAGATTAAGTTTCACCACTTTGGATCCAGCTCGAGTTTAAGTGTTTGAATGGTTGTCTTTTCTGGCCAGTAATCGTGTTTTGGTAATTTTTCACTGTGAGCAATTATTAGCGGCACGTGGATTTGGCAAAGCTTAGCAATTTGCCAAAACCTTTTTCTGGTAACCCTACTCCGCAACAATGAAAAATTGAAAGTAAAAGTTAATGAATTGGATCCAAAGTGGTGAAACTTAATCTTGATGCGTCGGCCTGTCTATATAGCGGCTCTACTTATACATACATCCATTTATATACAGGGTGTCCACTCCAATCGTGGACCAATAGCTAATTTCTAAACCGTTAGAGATAAGCATATAGTTTATTTAGGAAAAAATCTCCAAATTCTGAAAGGAATTTTGGGTCTATTTAATGTTTTTCAAAAAATCAAATTTTGAAAGAGTTACGAAATTTAAATTTTTATACAGCCCCCCAGTCCTATCAATCATATTTAGTAAAACATTCTTGACACTGTAACGTTTAAAACTAAAAAAAAATCACTCTTCTACCACAAAAATTGACCGAGTTATGACGTTTTGAAAAATCAAGATTTTGAAGGATTTCGCATACGGTCCCTTAAGCGATCTCTCGATGACGTCATGAAACAATGCAAAATCTTGATTTTTCAAAACGTCATAACTCGGTCAATTTTTGTGGTAGAAGAGTGATTTTTTTTTAGTTTTAAACGTTACAGTGTCAAGAATGTTTTACTAAATATGATTGATATGACTGGGGGGCTGTATAAAAATATAAATTTCGTAACTCTTTCAAAATTTGATTTTTTGAAAAACATTGAATAGACCCAAAATTCCTTTCATAATTTTGAGATTTTTTCCTAAATAAACTATATGCTTATCTCTAACGGTTTAGAAATTAGCTATTGGTCCACGATTGGAGTGGACACCCTGTATATACCGATTTTGCACACCATGTTAACGTAATATATGGGATATTTTATCAGCGTTGTAATGCATTTCTATTTTGAGGTTCTTAACTGAGCCTTATTGATGTCTACTTGATCTTTAAGATGGTTTCGAAGTCTTGCAGTGACAAATCACGCGTTCCGAGTAGTCGATTCACGTTACCAAATCATATTTATGAGCAATTTTTTGCTAATGTTTTACAATTTTTAAAATTATTTCTTACAATTTCTTTGGATTTTTAGTGGTGCAAATTTGTGTAATTTAGTGTTAATGTTTTGGAAAACATTGTATTAAAATTTCTCCTATATTTGTACTGCAAAAAAAAAAAAAGGTTTTTTTTTTTTTTCAAACATTCTCATTATAGAATACATGTTTTGAATATTTGATACTATGGTTTAGAACTTGTTGTAGAAACTTTTGCTTGGAGTACTTTGTTTTTCAAAATGATATTTTTTTCGAAAATCGCGGATGTATAACTTTTACACAGCTCCCGGTTCCCAAATTAGGCCTTTAACTATATCTCACATCAAATTCTTATTAGAATCAATCTATGAATGTGTGTCATCAAGTGTGCACCTCAATGGATCATGAGAGAAAAAAAAAATCCTTAACACACATCTTGGAATGATATTTATATTAACTTAAAGGACACATTACAAGGATCTCCCCTCCGACCGCTTAAGTTAGCCTTTCTCAACATAATTTCTTCATTAACTTTAAAATTACACATTCTTTTACACGCTACTGTAAATTCAATAAGTATCCCTACAAGTTTAAATGGAATTCAAACATAACTTGTGAACTTGCGATTGCAAATTCGACATAGACTATGTTCTTTTTTTATGCTCAAAATGTTTCATATAAAGGAACAAACTTTAATTTTCCTTGAAGAAATCAAATATATTCTGGTCTTCAGATTTAAAAAGCTTAATTTTCCAATACAGTAAACCTCCGATTATCTTAGGAATAGGGTAGCACGGTAAATGCGGATAAGCAAATACCGCGAAAAATCCGAAAAATAGGTAAACAACGATACTGGTGTACACAATAGCAAAAAAAAGAAGAAAAAATAGAATCAATAGCACAATACATACATGCATTTTTTTGATTTAAGTAAACCATTACTGTAAAGAAAATAGTCCTAAATATGGTTTAAAAAACTAAAAAATACGCTTTTAGAGTAAATTAAACTAAAAACAAGTTTCAAAACTATTGAATATCCGCTTAGTTTACGTATACTTATAATGCATCAACACGTATTATAGTTTAGCCTTTAGTTAAAATAATAGTATGAAATATATTACTTTTATGTTTGCAAAAAACGTGAATTTTATCTTTTATCCAGCGTTACATACATACATACATACAAACAAACCCACCCATGTGAAACTAATAAAAGCGTATTAAAAAAAGTCGGAAAAATCCACGAATAATCGGGAGACAATTATTCATTTCATTAAATATATCGAAGAAGCGTATGAAACACTTATATTACTTCTTTGACTCTTTCCTCATAATATGACAAGGGTAAGTCAGGATTCTTCCAAGGGTGCTATGCCATTGGCGAGTACCAGCTGTTTTCCCTGCATTAAAATGGTGCTAGCAGAGAAACAACTTTTACATAAATTTAGTTTTTCAAATCAAGAAACCACACGATAGTGTAAACATGAAAAAAAAAAAAAAAAAAAAAAAAAAACAATAATAAGTAGCAATCAAAAGAGCATTGCAAAACATGTTTCTGGGCACATGTATGTTTTCCACCTCTTTTTTTTTGTTTTCTTTGAGGTACACATTTAATGCTCAAAAACAAACAAAAAATAATAATAATGATCAGTTTTAGTGCAGGTTTCATTATAAAATACAGTATTCTTTCTTTATGTATTGCAATTTTCAAAACAACTGTCCAATACGCTCATTTTGAAAAATGCGTTTTTTTAACTACTAATGTCGAATAGGATTAATTAAAGAAAGTTATGTAACACTTCATCTAAAGTGTGGATATTTTGTGCCACTTCAAATAGCACTCATTAAAACTGAAAACACCATCAAACTTGTAGTTTTATTACTTGTAGTAGTGTAGGCATATAATTTGTTTGAACCATTTCTACTTCGATTTATGTATTACTTTCAGTCACAATCATGTACTAAATGACATACTATTTACACATATTTTTTATTGAGCTCTAGCACTGTTTCAGAAAAAATTTAAAAATGAAAAACCTGAAGTTGGGTCAAGTCTCCCTAGTTTCCCCTACGCAGTGCCCTCTAGAATTCTCCAGAGTGCTTCGTTCCCAGTCATAAAAACAAACTGGAATAGTTTCAGGAATTGAGATTAGAGACATAGTAAACTCTCGATTATCAGCAGGGCGGATTATCCGAGAGGTTCTCGGGAAAGAAACACAATTAACTGGATATTTTCGAAAAAGCGCGAATTTAAATTTTGTTTTTTCTTAACATTTCTTACCCGAGAGTGCGGTGTACCATTCAATAAATTATTTTACCAGGGCGTTATTGTAAGTACCACTTCTTTATAGATGTACCTTAATTTTCGGCTACGAAAATCTGACATCGTGATTTTACTGAGTATCATTGCTAGTACTATACTAGAGTAGTGTTGTGTTTTCGTGTAAAATATTTCAATTCATTTTGTGAAAGCATTTGCAGTTGAAAATAGTTTATAGTGTTGCTAATATTTTTTACTTTGTTAAAATGAATTCAAGCTCAGATTTTGCTGCTATTGCGAAGATGCAAAAATAGTAATTGGCAATAAATGAATGCTACCGTAAAATAGTCATACAATTTTTGTTACAAATAAAGAACATTTCTCAGTAAAATATTAAGCCATAAATATGATTCAATTTAAAACATTACTTTGGAAAAAAATCCGTTTCCCAAATTTAGAATTGCAGTAAAGGAAAATTAAAAATTTATTTCTTCCATTTGGCACAATCACTGTCTGCTGACCCCAATTGGAGAACACTGAAGGAGCTCAGTTGCTTTTTCAAGAAATCGATTTCTTTATTATGCTCTGAATTGGTATATTTAGTAAGAAAAGTTGAATAGCCATTCTTTTCGTCTCGCATTACTTCATCGATTTTCTTTCATACAGAATTCTACCACGATCTACAGCAAAGGAATATTTTTTGGTCATTTCAAGAAATTCGTGACTAAATGTTTTTTAAGCTATTATATGCCTGATTAACGACTATGAGAACGGATTAAAGCTTGACCACAGAGATTTTGACCTTGAAGCGGAAACAGACCTCTTCATTTGAAAATAAGTAGAATGAGCGACAAAATTATTGTTTTAATTACTTAGTTCTTAAAAGTTTTTACTGCTAGCGTCATCTCTTTGATAAAGTAAAACAGCGAAGTGATGGCGGGTCGACTGGAAACGGAAACGGACCGCTTTATTTAAATAATCACATTACACCCAAGTGGTATCAACTCATCGGATTTTGCTCGGCCGATCATCGAACTCCTCGTAAACTGATCCCGTAACGCACGATGACATCGTTCCGATCAGTATCCGAGCATTGTTTTCGATGAGCTACTTTTCATCGGAAAGCGATATCGTTCCGATCAACTTTCCCGATGAAAATAAGCCGAGCATCCAAAATCGATCCTAAATTCATCGGCACGGGACTGCACTGCTCGTAAATTGCTCTAAATCTCATCGTATTTCGAGCAAAACTCATCGGATTTTGCTGTTCGGATTCTGTTTGGCCGATTGGACATATTGTAGCAATTCCCGATGAGAACTCATCGAATCCGATCATTGGCCGATGAGAATTTCATCGGGTTTCGATGAATGGCCGATCATCGGCCGATGAGATTATGCTGCTAGGGATAGTTAAAGAAAACTAAAAAATACGTTTTTAAAGTTGATCAAACTATATTTCATGATACTATAACTGATTTCCCTCTGATTTTCAAAACTATTGAATATCCGCTAAGTTTATATGCACTTATAATCCGTCAATATGACAAATTGTCATTTGTCACTCAAAAAAGTTTACCTCATGAATACACTTTTTTTTTTCTTGTAAACATTTTTTACCAAACTTATAATTTACATATGAATTCAACTCGAACTCTGATAAAACTTTTAAAAATCTATACATACTAATTGTTACTTCTCTAGCTCAACCTTTCCAGTCCTTTCAGAAATCTCTGTTGTTTGTGATAATGAGCAAAAAATTACCACACCCTTTTCTTATCAGTATTTTCTGGAAAGAAGTTCATCGAAAAGGTGCAAAAGATAGGGACACGTGTATTCGCTATTGTTTGCTCTATATATTTTTTCAAATTCTTTGTCTATGCCTGATTCTTGCTGACAACCAATCTGCAAAAGCTTATTTATTTTTGTTATTAAATAAGCCATTCCATTTGACTTCAGATTTAAAAAAAAATTAATGAAATTCAAGTTAAACACGTAGTTCTTCTTGAAGAAGGAAAAATCAAATGATGAATTAAAAACGATTTCGAAGAAATTATTAATGCTCTTCTGGCAATGAATGAGGAGAGAAAAATTTTAAGAAATAAAAGTAAATGACAAAAGTTAATCACTATGGAGAAAATCTTGAGCAAATTGGCTTATTTCAGCAGAACCAATTAGTGTGTACCCCCTTTGTAGTACGGATGTTGTATATTATTTAATGCACATTTCTGGCCTAATTAATGCCCCCCCCCCCAAAAAAAAGGTGACCATATTTTACTTGACATTATGACACCTTTCCCTACCTAGATAAAGTATTATTAGTGATAGTTAAAATTTTGAGGTACATTTTAGTTTTTTTTCCTCCTTTTTTTCATGCATATTTTAGTGTTATTTTAGTGGATACAACTAGTGGGTTCTATTTATGGTAATAAACATTTGCAATGTAGTGGAAAAGAAGGGCGACTGAAGGGACGACTGATACACAAATTTTTTATGTAACTCGTGAACATTTATTCTCCATGTGCCAACCGCTAGCTATTTTTTTTTACCTTTATTCGAAGCTATTTATTAATTGAAAAGATAAATGTCATGATGTACTGATAAAAAGTGACATTACCGTATTGTTTTCAAATCATGTTCAGTGCATTTGTTCGAACTCAAGCAGTGTGACTATTTTTATCACTCTGAATGATGCAGCTCATGAAAGCCACGTATCGTGCACGTGAATGGCGTACGCTTTACACATGAGGAGTAAAGTAACAATGCTTCTCCTGGATGAGGAGTTCTCAAGCTTTTCCCACTCACGCACCCCTTTGGTGTAGTGCTTAAGCCCCCCGCCCTCCGGAAAAAATTAAAGTTTTGTTAAAATGCGCTAGTTGGTTAAAGTTTTAATTGTTGACATTTAATTGAACATTGTAATTTCAAATTTAAAACAAGAAGATTTATTTTACAGGCTTTATCACAAATTTTGTTAATCACCAAATAAGTAAAAATATCTCAGGAGATAATAAGTGGGAATACCGGATTAAAAAAAATGTATTTATGTATTTTTAACCGACTTCAACAAAGGAGGAGGTTCTCAATTCAAAGCGTATGTTTTTTTTTTTTTTTGTTTGTTCGCACATAACTTATGATCTACTGAACCGATTTGGACGATTTTTTTTAAATCGATAGGAGATGGTGTAACTTAGGTACCATGTACTCATATGACGATATTTGTTCACTAGAAAAAAAGTTATTATGGAAAACAGTAAATTTCATGTCATTTCCCCATTAAATGATTAAATTTTCAATCCATTGTTGCAAAAATTTTTTGCCTCGCAACAGCAATATTAATAGTAATCATGATGAAAAATTTGAACTAAGGCTTAACTAAATCTAACATGAAACTCATTAGCGGTAACGTACGTAGTATGTGTTAAAATCTTATGAACAACGAGAAACTAGAATTGCTTTGAAATATAAATTAGTTGACAAACCGTTGATATTTAAATGGCTTTGATTAAGCTAGTACACAAATAAATACCAGAGATTAACAAAGATTATTTTTTAGTGTCAATCTTTTATAATTTTAGATGCGTTGATAGTTTCTTCCTTTTTTTTCAGTTTATTTTATGAAGCATTTACTTAAGAAAATTAGGTGAAGTTCCGTAATGGAAACATTACCTTATTTCATAAGTACACTTACACTAAAAAGAATAAAATAAAATAATTTTGGAAAAAAATAAAACCGAGTTCAGTTGGAAATTGCTCTAAAATGTAAAAAATAATTTTTTTCTTTGAACACCATCGAAACTACTTTTAAACATAAGTTTTGAAGTCGGCGCAAAAACGATAGGTCAAATGATATTTAACCATATTTCGCCAACATTTTTCAGAGAAACTATTGAAAATTAAAAGCAGAATATTTGTACCATTACACGAATGTGTAGTAATGAGTGAAATGTATGCGAATGCTTTTAAAGAACCTGGATCCATTAAAATGTACATAGTTGAATTATAGTTGCGTATGATTCTATACATTGTTTTTGCGCCGACTTCAAAACTTATGTTTAAAAGTAGTTTCGATGGTGTTCAAAGAAAATTTTTTTTTTTTTACATTTTAGAGCAATTTCCAACTGAAGTCGGTTCTATTTTTTTCCAAAATTATTTTATTCAAAACATTGTTGATCAATGTTTGGCCTTAGCTTTGTCAAATACAGCCGCAAATCATCCTGAATATTAGGCTTTTCTGTACTGGCACTTAGGGATTAGTTATAAACAAAAAAAGAGCAGGAACCTTGTGTCCTTCAAAACTTATTTTTATGTAAAAATTTTCTGATTTGCGTCTAATGTGATAAAATTTACATAAATTTGAAATTAAATGTAGTATAGCTGAGCTCCAGTGAGCTCCTATGCAAATTAAGTTCTGCTAAAGCTTGACCGTGGAGAGATGGGGCTTGATCTTAAAAGGAAGCAGACCGTTTCATTTTATAAAAGGTAGCATCAGAGAAATCACGCTCGCAGTAAAAACTTCCATGAACTAAGTACTACTCGTGTAAAAAAATGATCTCTCTCTGATATTACCTATTTTAAAATGAAACGGCCCATTTCTGTTTCAAGGTCACGGATCATCTATAAGTGGTCAAACTATACCTGGTTTCCCTTCAGGTAAATTAAACTAAGAAACTCTTTTTCGTGGAAGTAAGTTGTTGCAAACCACAGAAGGCATTTCACAACAATCCTTTGTGTCGTCTTTCAATATTTATCCAGAAATAATTAAAAGTGAAAAAAATGAATTTTTATACCGGTTCTTTGTCCCCTAGCTTATACATAGGAAAACATTTTCAATTGGAAAATAATTCCATCACAAAAGATTTGAAACATTTGAGATTAAAACCCGAAGACATATTCGAGTTCAAAAAATGAGATTAGAACATTTCGCCCTACCTTTCAGAAGAATGACAGGTTGTGGAAGTAAACAAAAAAAAAAAAAAAAATCATATATTTCACCGTTTTTCTTTTCATTGAGCTTTATCTTCAATCTGCACCTTTATTTGAGCATTTTTTCAACTAGAAGTATGCATCTAGAACAAAGGTTGCAAAAATAAAGGCTTTGCAGGTTAAATCGGGAACACCCTGTACCTGTATGTGTACTGTACATTCCCTCTGTACTTAAAGCGAGCTTTTTAATTTGTTAACACCTATGATTCATTTCAAATGTTTCAGCCTTCAAGATTCTTGTCCCACCACTGATATCACCACTGCCTTGTAATGCTGAGTTCATCTTTATCTACTCTTCATCCCGACGATGGATCATCATTATCCCTCCCTCACTTGAGCGCCTGGAACGAGTTTTGCTCAAGGATTCGCCGGACGTTCAAAAGGAAGACTTCTGTCATTATTTCGCCGGATGAGGCAGAAAGTGTCCGGTGGGGCTGCCTACCCTGCCTATGCAACAAGAGCGAGCGAGACCCTTACAAACTTCATTTATCCCCCAGCGAATTTTTTATAGAATATTAAAAATGTGTATGTGTGCTATCACATTTATGTAAACATTAAAAATATACTGAGCTTTTATCTCTTATGTCAAAATAAATTCATTGTTTTGTTGTGCTTCCAGTTGCTGCTGTAGTTTGGAAAAAATATTTTTTGGGAAGCTTACCTTGCGGTTTGAGGAACCTCTCTGCCCCCTCTCCAGAAAACATGGTGGTATGAAATTATTTCACATTGCATTTGCATTATCTTTAAAGTAAAAAAGAAAATATTTCAGGGGTGGGAGAAGGCCACACGCCCTCCCCCTTCCACAAACTGCAGCGCTGCTTTCAAGTAAATAACAAATTGATATTTACTAATGCAGATTAATGCAAGAATTTCCTTCATAATTAGACATCTTTTACTTGAATAGTGATTTTATTTCAATTTTATAAGCTTTTTACTGCGCGTTAAACTTGTGTCTTGGCTCTTGCCGATTTACAGCAAAGCAAAGGCGCACGTAGAATTTTATCGGCAACCAAGCATTTCTCCCGGTTTAACCAAACTGTAATGGTTAGGTAGCCAACTAGCAATTGTGGTTGGTTAACCAGCAGGGCCTGATTACCGAATAGGCCAACTAGGCCGCGGCCTAGGGCCCCCATAACTTAGGGGCCCCCAAATGGCTAAAATTGCTGTAGTCAATGCCTAAATTTGTTTTATCCTATGCCTATAATTGTGAAGCCTCAGTGCAGGGGGCCCCCCAAAAAGTATTTGGCCTAGGGCCCCGTGATACCTTAATCGGGCCCTGTTAACCAGGTGCGCCATCTCCTTCAAAAGCAATGACAAGCCCGTCCCAACTCCCACGGAGCCCCTCCAAGAGTAGAGAGCAACCAAAAGATGAAAATACGCACAAAACCACGCCTCCTAATTTTAATGGCGTAGAGGCTACGCCTTGAGCCCCCCCCCCCCCCCACTTCCAATTTGGCATCTCTGAGTAAACTGCACAAAAGCCTTGGTTTTGAACATTATTGTCAATCCTAGCATGCTGATATTATCCATGTAAAGTGTTTTTGTGCGATAGTGCATTTAAGTCTTCAATTACAGGAGATTTTTCTTTTAATATGGGGTGAAAACTTTTAGTCAACCACAATAAAATAGGAAAACTACATTAAAATTTAAACCACTACAGGTTTTAAAAATATCTCTACTTGACATAACGAGCTGCTGCAAAGGATTTTTCAGCTCTAAAATTAACTTACACCAAAATGCCAACACTGCAATCAAAGCTCATAAATCACCATAGCCTAAAGTTTAATGTTTATATCGCAGGTGAAGAGAAAATACGATCAAATATATTTTAATGAGTCATGGGCACACCTGACCCGTTTTTCCAAATACTGAACATTATTCTAATGTTTAACTATTTATTAGATAGCATGAAATATGAAGTTGAGAAAAAATAATAAATGTTAAAAAAAACGCTGGAAAAAAGAGAAATTTAACTCGTTTTGTAAAGATTCAGTGTTTTCTGTTTAATAAACAGTTCCTCTTCAGCAATGGAGCAGGAATAGAATTTATGAGCTGCGAAAGAAGGTTTTTGGGATGTTCTGAATATAGTCGCGTGTAGCCACAAACTTTTCAGCACGATGCAACTGGAACGCATGGCATGGAACAATCAGAGTTGCTCTACTACAACACATTATGGAAATTCGTATCTCATAAATACGTCATTTGCGCTTATTTCCTGTTCCCGGACAAATCTTGCTTTAATACTGTTAATAAGTGATGAAAAAACTGAAAAGTAATTCCGAGAGAAAAACTATTTTAAAGGATTAACTTATGTACTAAATAAATGAGAGCTGATCAAGATTAAAATTTGCGACTCATATGATAGGGATTTGCTCATTTTTAAGAGTTTTCAGGTTTTTACCACTAAGTTACCTCCTTTAATCGAGGACTAAAGTAGAGCAACATGTATAATGCACCGCCAGCTCTGTTATACCGTTCAGAGCTTGCAGTTTCGTTCTTATTAGAGCTCATCAGTCAGTAACTTTAGCCCTGGCTTATGTGACTTACATTGTACTACCCAAGCTTTGCCTTCAATTTACGAGTTGAACCGTACCATTGCCGCGGTTTCTTTCTGATGCTCTAATTTTACGGTAACCACTACTTTGTTTGGACACTCTTAGCTTCTATAAGATGATATCTGCCGCCAGCTCGGTTACTGCCTATTCCAGACTGATAAGTTCTAACGAGGATGAAACTGCAGTCTCTGGGTGGTATTACTGAGCGGACGGCGGTATCCTGATGATGGTAAAACTGAACTATTCAATGCACAAAACATCAGAACATCTTTTTTCGACTGTTCTTTCACCATTAGCTTGCTTTTTCTGCTTTGGAAAAGGAACTCGTTGTATCTCCCGATACAACGAACCAGTGTCTGCAATCGTTTCCAAATTTTTAACTGCCTTTTTTATTGTATTTTATTAATTCATTTTATGTATTTTTTTTATTATTTTAATTACGACACAAAAGTATTGTTTTTAGTTTTCAAATTCGAGAGCATTTTCAATGAGTAACAAGTCGATATGTTAACGGCAAAACATCAAATATCGGTGGTCGCGCATAAGGTGCTTGAGAAATCGTCTCCCCTTGTCTAAACACGATGTCTCAAAGTCTCGAAATTTTAAGACAAGTCGGCCAATTTAACAGATTATGGTACGAAATGGGAGACATGTTTCACACGCTTTTTCGGATGGATGCTCTGCCGTCTTCAGACAATGCAGCAGACTGGCACGTTACATTTCTAGCCAAGCCTTAAATTTGTCGACTTTTCTTAAACTTTCAGATTTTAAGACAAAATATATCTATAATCGGATGACGAGGGAAAATAATTTATGCGCCAAAAAGTTTCCTATTCTCTTTTGATTGCTGCCAACTTGCTTTTTTTCTCTCAAAACACAATTCGTTTCTCCCTGGTAGGTTACCTACGGTCTTAACCCATTAATGCCTAGCGTCCCTTTTTAGGGACGGTCCAAAAAAGGGTCTGAATTTCCCAAAAATGAACATTTCAACCAAATAATAGTGTTCAATTAGTACCTCGGTATTGTTTCAATTCGTTATTAACAGATTGCAGCACATAACCATTGTAAAGTGTGTTCTGTAGCCGTTTAAATCTGACCTTCATCAAAAATGACATCGTTTACAATCTCTAGAAAAAAAGCTAAGTTTTCAAAGTTATTCCCAGCTTCCCAGCTTATGTTAATTGCTGATTTTATTTCATCTTATGAAATGTCTATTTAAATATTATATCGTTGGCAAAAAAAAATTTAGCAAAAAAAGTATATACCCTCTGGGGTCTATCGTAACTTTTAAGGGATGATTTTTCTTTCCTTAATAAAAAAATTATTTTTTACATGATATTTTTTGTATTATTTTTCCTGTCCATTAAACACTATGTGTAACCAGTATACAAAATCTTTTTGGGAAAAAAAATGTCAGGCATTAATGGGTTGAAACAAATTAACACAAGGTAATCATAAAATATTTAACTGATTACAAGAATCAATTGAATAAAAACTAGTAGGAAATACTTTGTCTAAAAACATTTATAGGGAAACTATTAATGCTTTGCTGATGTTTTAAATAAACTATTCGAGAGTGGAAATTTAAATGTGAGCGCCCTGGAGAGCTCAAAGAATTTCAAGATTGGCATTCCAATTCTTCCCTCATATTGTTCAACATTTGGGCTGTCACTCTTGAAGTAGCGTCCCCAGCAGCGGAATTTCTTTCAGCCGTCTGCGACACAGATTAAAAAAAAAAAATAGTTAGCAAGATGAACCGACATTATATTAATTGAGACATCTCAATCAGCACCGAGAAATATCTTAAAAATAAGATGCTGACTTGAAAACTACTAGAGTCGTGCCCCAGAGAGATGGTGGATGAACTGGAAGCGGAAACAAAACACTTCATTTTGTAACTGTCAGGATCAGTGAGAACGCGCAAGCAGCGAAATATGTACTGCTCGCGAGATCTTGCCAGTCATACCTGATATACAACGAACTGTTCATTAGTTTATGGTATCTGTATGCGTGTGGCGCAATAAATTGGTACAAATCTTCATTCACTGAAATGTCGCCTTTTCTTTATTATTTTTCACCCCCTCTCCCCCCCAGTTAAGAAAAAGTCGACCAACTTTCCCAAGAATCTGAGACACACATCGCAGAATCACGCTGTTTCTGCTATCGGGGTAGCATCTATGATCTTTACCTCAAATCTTCCAACATTTTCAATTCATTTAATAGCATTTTTTTACTTCGTGCATTCTCAGTTTTTTTTAAAAAAATCTCGAGTAGTAGTATCAGGTGAACACACCAGCCCACTCAGGCGCGGATCCACAGGGGGGGAACTGGGGGAACGTTCCCCCTCCAAAACGCCAAGGTGCATAAAAATTTTCAGAACAGAGAAAAGAAAAATAATTTCGTTTTTCAGATTCCTTTTGTTTTCATATTTGAGATTTGGCTACCAAAAATTTTAAGTGGCAACCAAAGTTTTTGATTTATGACGTCATTATTATCCAATCGCATTTAAGGGTTTTTTGAGTTGAGTTTAGGGGGGGGGGCTTTTTAAGAGTTGGTAACCCTGTGTTTCGTGTTTAGTGCGCTTATTCTGTGCTGCACAATACCACCACAACTATAACAGATTTATTTGTGATAGCTACGTTTTATTTTCAAGATTTTTTTTTTTTTTGCTGATAACTGTTCTGTTCTGCAGCTATCTTCTTTTCTTCATGGTAAGTCTTAGTTATTTCATTCAATTTGTTCTACATTAAATACTTATAGAAAAAATAAATGTAAGCAGGGGAGAGCGGGGCCAAAAGTTCCGTGTTTTACTCATGCTTAAAATTTGTTCGGAAAACAAGATTCTAAAATTAATATTCCAAGGTTTTTCTTTGTCCCTTTGATACAAAAGCTGTTTTTTTTTTTTTTTTTTTTTTTTTGAGTTTTATTTCGTAAGGTTTTTTAATAATTAATTCTATGGTAAATAAACCTGAAAAGGAGCAACTTAACCTGACGTGGGGGCAAGTTGTTCCGAGATTAACAGAACGAAGAATGACGATGATAACTACAAATTTAACAATGTTTCGAAATGAACAACTTATTTAAAACATAATTTTAAAAAAATGTTGATGAAAGAAAAAATTTATTTATTGAAGGACTGCAACAATATCGTTCGAATAATCAGCCTTTATTTTTCGCTCAAAGTCACTGAAAACGTTTTTTTTTTTTTTTGATTCATACGAACATTAATTTGAATTTAAAGGCTCATTGGGTAACCTTTAAGCTCAAATAAATATACTAATTAACAGATAATAAATGTAATAAACTTATAATAGTGCATTAATTTCTTAATTCACATCAAGTTGGCGTATTCATGTCCTAGATTTGTAAATACAACTGAATTTGTAAATACTGCTGAAATCATGCTGATCGCTTAGGCTGGCTAAGAGTAAAATAAAGTTACAGTACACATTGGATTAAATAAAAAAATGTGTACAAAATATTAGTTAAGGATTCCGGCTGTTGTGCCGTGGTCTAAATGGCTTTAATCCATACGTTTCAATCGCAACTGCGGCGGTCATCTTCAGTGGCTTGTTGTTGATTAGCTGAAAGCCACTGAAGGTGACCGCCACAGTTGCGATTGAAACGTATGGATTAAAGCCATTAGACCACGGCACAACAGCCTGGAATCCTTAACTAATATTGACACCAGCCGTGAAAGCCTTCATTCTTACATTAATGTGTATAAAGCTTACTAAGTGTTTATCGTTAGTACTTTTTTTAAACAAATTTGATTGATCAGTGCGAGACTTCAAGTTTGTGGCCATAAACTTTCTTAATCACATTTGTATTTATTTTTTGTTGAATTGCTCTTTATATTTCACAGTTTCTGCTAATTTTTTTTCTTAATTAAAAAGTTCAACAATAAACAAACGGGGATTAAAATTATTATCTGAGAATTTGTGACGAACAAAATTTGTATTGCATTTAATTCTTTATTAAAAAGCGCGCTGAAAAAAGCGAGAGCTTTTGCAGCGAGAGAGAGAGCTCCCCCCCCCCCCCCATTAAACAGTTTCTACAAAAGTTCCCCTCCCAAATCCATAGTCTGGATCCGCCACTGAGCCCACTGGTATCGAGCAATATTTGTAGAGAATTGGAATGCCGCTTTGACATATATTCTTTGATCTGCCTAGAGTGTTTACGTAGAATAGGGATGTCACTTGTTTAATTTGAAATTCAATAATACCTTCACTATGCGATGGAAAAAAAACTATTAGTTTTTGCACAATAAATTCTTGTAATCAGGGATATAACTTGTGCGCCTGGAAACGCACCAGAAAAAATTGAAGCAAAATATGAAGGGGAAATTAAAAATTATCTTCAGTACTTCATCATCAGTTTCCGTTGTGGCTATAAATTCAAAAAAAAAAAAAAAATCCAATTTCCACATAGGAAATGAAATTTGGGTTTCTATTTCATTTGATTTATTTTCATTTAGTACTTTTGTTCTTGCAGTTTTATCGCTTAGAAATAAGTTTCAAAACATTTCCATTAATCTGTTGCGCAATTATCAATTCAAAATGAACCGCGGAAGTTTTGTAGCTTTTTTCGATCAATTCTTTAAAGACAAGTGCTACATTTTACTGAATTTAGTATTTTTTTATATTAATTTCATACATTTCCTTTTCGAATGAAAGTTGTCACCTCAAAAGCATTCGAATGAAGTTTCATCCTGGTCTTGGTTCGAAGCCAATGATTTTTCCGCTGTAAGAAATGCTTAGTTTTTATATGAACCTATTATGGTAATACTAACTCCGTTCTGACTTAAGGGCATATTCAACTCAATTGAATAGCTGTCTTCAGAAGAGAGTCATATGTGAGGTTTTTAAACATGACATAATTATACCCTTCTTCCAGACAATCATTAAATTGTGTTTGATTCGGTGGATTGCTATTTATCAGTAGCTTAGTGAAAAAATTCTTTCTGTATAAGACGAAGGAAATTTCTGGCTACACCATTAGTTGATAACAATTAATCACATTCGATTAGATCGAATTTCGTTTGAATATACAATATTCAAACGATGAATATACAATATTCGATAATCCTTAATTCATAATCTTTCTTCTGATGATTTGTTATATTATTTTGTTTACTTACATTTTTTTCAAGTATTTTTCTGCTATACATGTTTACTTGTCTTGATGGAATATATCAAGAAGATTACATTCCGTTTGCCCCAGTGAGAGACCCGAATTACTATAGGTAAAAATTTTAATCGAAATAAACAATATTAAATTAAATTAAATTAAATTTTAAAAAAGCGGGAAAAAAACGCCGACAATTTTGTAATTAACTCCAAATTCGACGAATCGTCAGATAAAATTTGCCGAATAAGGAACTTTTGGGAGGTCATAGTGACCTCTCGTGACTTCACATCTGAGGTGGGGGAGGGGGCGAATGTTGGTTGTTTTGCGTTGTTTTCAACGGAAAAAGATGACCCCCCCCCCTTCTAGCCAAGGGCGGATTCAGCTTCCGGTTAAGGAGGGGGTCATTTTCGGAAAGGGAGGGGTCAAAGTGCAATTTTTGTGCAAAAAGGAGGGATTTTGGCAGTTTTTTCGAAAATAAGTCCAAAAAATGCAATTTTTTGCGAAATTTGGTCGGTTAAGGGGGGGGTCATGACCCCCATGACCCCCCCTCTGGATCCGCTCCTGCTTCTAGCTCTATAAACAACGAAAGAAACCGCGGTATTGACTTTCATGACTCCTGCCTGCGACTGCCGGATGATGAATGTCATAACTTCTCTTCAGAGAGAAAAAATTGGAGGCTATCCAAACCGTTCGGAGACCGTCTCCCGGACTATTTTTACACCACACGGCGGCGCTACTTTCGTGTAACAACGGGATTTGATCCACTCCCCGTTAGACGTATTGATCCACCCGAGGAACGTCCTTTAGCTCGCTATGTTCTCATCCTAGTGGTGATCCGTGGTTCCAACCTCCCCGCAAATGGCCATTCGAACAGCCAAAGAATACAACAAGAGAAGAAGAACCCCGAGCCAAGAAGTCCAAGAGCAGTGCAGAGCAGCGAAATCGGATATACAGGGAAGTGATCATTAAATATTCTAATCGGAGAAAAAAGCATGTTTCGCCACCAAGCAGCCAGTTTGATCGCACGTCATGTTCCCAGAATCCCCCGCGCCGAGGCCCGAAGCTTCGGCGAATGGCTGACAGCGGGAAACGACGTGATTCGAGGGAATCGCGCGGTTGTGTTCAAGAATCGCGCGCTCACTACCATGGGTCTCAGCAACCAGAAGATGTACTGTGACAGGAGGGATTCCTCGGCCAAAAGGAACAAGTCCACGATGATAGGGATCCATCTGGTCAACAATCCCAAGCAGTTTAAGGTGAGTTTTGGTTTGGATTTCATTTTCAAGCACTGTGATTAAACTCTCAAAATTATACGCATTAGATTAGCGATTCGTAACCTGTAGGGAGCGCCAGATCTGTCATTGGGGGGAGGGGATTTACCGGTGTGGCCTTTCTGAAATGGAACCCAAAAGCAATATGAAACAAGTTAAAAAAAATATAGATATATATATGACTTGAAGCTTTGGCGACTAACAAATTGCTCAAATGTTTTTGCTTTTATAATCAATCTTGGAGTGATAAACCTTGACGATAAACTGAAAATAATGTACCGATCATGTCCATCCTTTGGGCAATCAGGGGGTCAATTGCCCCCCCCCCTCATGACTTTGGAAAATCAGTGTATTTTCATATAAGTGGGCCTTGTTTTTACTGTTTTTGGTACAATTTACTTTGAGTATAAATCCTTTGCCCCCCCCCCTTAAAAAATTCGAAATGACGGGCCTGAGTAAATTGTCCCCCCCATTTGAATTTTTTTCCGATATGAGTGGGTGTGGTTTTTGTTTCGGGATAAAATCAGAAAATATATTTTGACGGGAGGAGCTCCTCGGCGAAAGAAAAATAAACAAGTCGACAAAGACTGGGATCAACCTCGTCATGAATTTCAAACAATTTCAGGTAAGTTCTGTTTGGATTTATTTTCGTGAACTTGATTAAAATCGCAAAATTATACATTAAATTAGCGATTCTTAAACTATAGCGAGCGCTAAGCATGTCATTTAGGGTGTTAACACCCCCAAAATGAGTGCTCAGTAAGGTGGGGAGGAGGGGTGTATCAGAGAATTCAATCTTTTAATGAATTAAAATAATTCGGTATAATGAAAGGTGTGGGAGACTAATTTTTGTTTTAAAGACAAAATTTCCATAATTTTACTGCAAATTTTAAGTTGTGAAGTAGTAGGGAAGATTTAGCGTCTAAGTATTCAAAATGCATTATTACTTATGTTATTATTTTATAAGGGGCGCGATGAAAATGAAGACTGTAAACTGGATTACAACATGGAGATTGGGTTCAAAATTTAAAGCTAATATCCATTCAGTTCTAAAAGGTGTGAAAATCTGAAATTCAGCATTCATATTTATTTTCGATCGAAAGTACTTGTCAACATACAAATATCATGCAGCTTAAGAAAAAGTAAACAATCGGCAAAATATTTAAGGTTTTTTTTAATGGAATTTTAATGAAAGCTTTTAAAAATAGTTTACTTCAATTTCTCGATTCCATCAAAACAGAGGTTCACACACTGACGTTCATGCACAGAATGTGCCATTGAACTTTCTAAGGGGAAGGGGGAGATTTTTGAAGGTTTGTGTATTTATTTTGCGATATCTCTTGGGAGTGTGCCCCGTAACATTTGAAGAGGAAGGAACTTACCATCACTCTAGTCACTTTGCCCCACATAAAAGGGGATGTTTTCACCTTACATTTTTTAAGGCACAATTTTATAGCCAAAAATTAAAAATAATATTTCAAGTTTTATAAAAAAAAAAATTGTTCTTCTTTCACGCATTGCAAATTTCAAAACAAATTGATTGTTTATTAAATTTGAAAATGTTAAGTTGTCCTAACTATTTCACTTTGCCCCACATTCCCGTCTTTTGTGGTTCGTCAGTATCCCGAGTCAACCGGAATGACGTAATTCCTTAACATATACGCATCAGTTCAGAATGACACACCATACCGAATTGTTACGCTCAATTACTTCTGCAAATTTAATTATCTCCTTCTACTCGCTGTAAGGAATGATCTATTACGATGGCAATATTTTAAAACGTTTTGGAAATATTTCATTTTTATTATTTTTTTTCATGTTCCCGAAAGTCATTTCATGCAGCGCAGGTGTTGAGTTATTGACTTCAGCCAAAATTGAATCTCTTTCCCGTGTAGTGTGTATGAGGAAAAATCGAGAACTGTTTCGTCACGTTTCCTCAGCTGTAATTGAAACTGTGCCAAGTTTCGCTCTTCTGTTTACAAGCGTTATTTAATAAGCTACGATTGAAGAGTGTGTTTCCAAAAGGCGTCAAGACAAAAATATTCTAAAGTTTACTTTTTGATGAGAGTGATAGCCAGAGGCGGGTCTAACGATACGCGGACTAAGCGGCCGCGTGGGGCACCGTCGACCCGTGATGCGCCATGGGGCCCCGAAATTCTCCTAGAATCTAATATTTGAATGCACTGGTTTGAGATATAACTGCAACCTGTAGCTAAATGAACGAGCTTTTTTGCAGCCGGGGACTAATACATACCAATAGGCTAATAAGGTCCAACCTAGGGGCCCCAAATTTGTTTCATAAGTATTTTAAAAGACGATGACCTACACTCGACTGGAATTTTTTTCAATTGGCCTATGTGGACCGGATTAGGAGCCCCCAATTTCGTTTACCATTGTTTTAAATTCGATATTATGCTATGGGGCCGCAAAGTTCTCGGAGGGGGAATTTTTTCTCCCCCCTTTTTTAGAGTGGGGTGGAGAGAGGCCGCCAAAACTTTTACCGCTTGGGGCCCCCACTTCACTTGATCCGCCTCTGGTGATAGCAACATATTTCTTACAATGTATTTGTGACAAGTAGCTTTTCCAAACAAAATTTAGCTGTATCTTAAACAAGGGGTGAAATTCATATTTTTATCCCAAAGGAAATAAGTGAAATTTAACCGATCGGAGCTTTCCTTCAGAGATTACGCGGTTTCTTTTACGAAGACGCGTGGTTTGGGGGGGGGGGATTCCCCAACGATTACATTAAGGTAGGTATTTTTCGTGAAAAACGACGCAAGTTAAAAGTTATTTTGTTATTGTTTGAGAAAAATGCCTCTTATGTTTTAAAGGTAAATTACATTGCACCTATTTTGGGTAGAAAATGGAGAAAGGCCTTCGGAAAAAAAAAAAAAAAAATCTTCAAAGAAGTCGCCACCCCTCTCCCTCCTTCTAGAGAAAATTGTTTTCAATGTGAAACACAAGCCAGTAAAAAGAGGGACTATCTTCTGCTTTTTAAGGGGTTTTCTATTTGAAATGTTTCGCAAGTGGAAGTGGTAAAAATGCTTGCTCGTGGTTAAATGTAATTATAATCTCCGAAAGAAAATTCTTGTTAGAATGAGGTTTAATGTGTCTATCAAAATCAAACTGGAAAAAAAAAAAATACGGAAATAACATGTGTGAAGAAGACGTGGTGAACTCTTTTATTAGCTTTTGTTTGCAATAATTATTCTTTTAAAAACTGGTGAAAAAGAATTCATTAATGAAAACAATATAAAATTTTTGATCAGTTATTTAATTATTCAGAATTGCCAAAAATTGATAAGCAGTTGTGGGCATTGTAAAAAAAAATAAAACCCATAGAAAAGAACGAAAACCTTTAAACAAAAACAACCCTAGTTAGTGTAATGAAAATTGGTACAATTCATCAACTTAGAAACGAAAGCGAAAACGTGTAAAGCTATTTTAGAAACGAGTTCTATGACGCCATATTTATTCCCTATTTTATTTGAACAATACTGTCTCAAACGCATTTAATAGAAAACATAACGAAAAGAGGAACGAAATTTGTGTATCGATTTGTCGTCCCATTTCCTTGTCTGGACATTTCTCGTGGAAGAGTCGATGTTGGAAGAAGGAAAACACGTTATATGATTTTTCGCGGAAGTCACCACGATTATTATGCTCCAGTGAAAAGCGATTAATATCTTGAGGGAAATTCTCACTCAAAAGTGCTTGAATTAAATTTTATTTTTAATTATGGTTTGGGAATAGAAAGAAAATGGCCTATTTTATGGGAATCTGCGAGCTATTCTCTTTGTGTGTTTATTTTCTAGAAATAAAGCAGCGCGTCAGCATTTTTCTTGAAAAGAGTAAAACACAAAAGTCCACACAGCTTGGAAATACGGTTAAACTCAATTACCGAGAATTTTAATGAAACAGCGGCTTTGTTCTTTAAGCGAGTGCTTTTTGTGAAAACGAGTTCATGAAAATTCCGTTTTATAGATACAATCGTACCCGTTTACAACGGAGCCGTAAGCCCAGTGGCAGAAAGTTTTGTAGCTGTCTGCGACAAATTTTGACAATTTTATTATCTGTCTGCAAATTTTGAGTGAAATTTTAATATACTAGTCATACATTAAACAAGTATAATTTAATAATAACTATAATTTGTAGCACTTTATCTAAAATATTGTAAGCATCATGTATTCTTTTTCATTTTGTTTTTTACTTTTGATGTTAGGAGTGTGTAACATGGGGTCCGTAAGTTGTGACCTGTTGAGCATGTCACTCAAAAAAGAAAAAGGAAAAGATGAAATTCTGATAAAAGATTTCAAAAAGAAAGGCTTCTAAAAACTTCTCTTACTTTTTTCACAGGAAAAAACAAGATTGGTACAAAATTATAAAAAAGTTTAAACTTTAATTTTTAATAATGGTGGGGGGGGGGGGAGCACCATAGGTTTGCATCCTTATCACTTATCCAGGTTATAAAACTCATTGTTTCAGTTTATAATGATTTTTTTTTCTATTTGTTCCATTAGCTATTTCATTAATCTTCTAAAATTCTATTTGGATATCTTTAGCTCTTTCTGAGGTTTTAATTTTTTATTTCATTTTTTTTCGCAAGAGCTGTTGCATTAATGACATGGTTCAAGACGACATTTTTAACTGTGGTCATTTTAATGAAATCAAAAAGATTTTTTTATTAAAATGTTCAGAATAATTTTGAAATTAAGACAAAAATGCATTGATCTGTTTTTGCAGGTATTATCAGGTCACAAACTTGAATTTTATAAATATTTAAAAAAAAAAGGGGTAGACTTTAAATTAGGACATAGGAAGGGCACTACCAGTGATCAAACTATTGATTTTTTTTAATGATCCATTGAGCATAAACTAATTTAAAAAAAAAAAAAAAAACGGCGTTTTTTTTTTCTTCTTGACTTTCTGTGTTTTAAAAGTCACAAAAAAGACTAAAATTACTATGTGCAAAAAGATCGGTGGTGGGGGGGGGGGGGTGACCTATAAATTTGGAAAAAATTCACTTTGCACCAAATATAGAGAAGCCAATTTTCTGAGCATGAATCCAAAAAAAAAAACTTTTGTTAATAAAGCACCGATTGATTAAAATCGGAGGGGGGGGGGAGCAGATGCGATGCAAATGAATGAGAAAAACAATAAAGCTTTATCTTAAAAAAAAATATAACAGTAGTAAAATATAATATGCCTGCTCTAAAGTTTGAAAAAGCAAAGTCAAGTTTCGGGCGCCATGTTTGCCCACGGTACAAAGAAAACTTGCATTTTTTTTTTTTTTCATAGAAAAACGGACAAAAATCGAAGGAGGGAGGATAGATATCACGTAAATGAATGAAAAATAAAATGTAGCCGTATCTCAAGTAAAAAATAACCCCAGTGAAATAAAACGCAGCTGCTCTAACGAGCAAAAAAGCGAAGAAAAGTTTCGGGCGCCATGTTTGACCACAGCAGAGGTTTTTTTTTTTTCCCCGTAACACTTTTTTTCCCCCAGCGGCTAAATGGGGAGGGAAAAAAAGCCCCTAAGTCAAATCATGCTCAAGAGGGGGAAAAAATTGGCCGAAAGTTGCGGACAACTTTTCTAAGTTGTTTTTATTAGTGCAGACAAAAACTGTCTGCAAGAGGGTTTCACTGGCGGCGACGATGTCGCCGTGTCGCGGTGTTTCTGCCACTGGGGCCGTAAGCAATTCATGGCTTCAATTCCCTTTCTACGTTTTTTAATTCTATATAATTTAACTTTTAATGAATACGAAACCAGAGCTATAATGAAATTTTTTGCACTAGGAAGATATCTTTCACAGCAGTACTTCATGTAAGCGAAAGTACATTTTTTTCTGGAAAAATGTCCAAAGCCTCTGAATTTGCAACAATGAAGCTCGTAATCCACGTTATAATAGAGTAGAAGAGGAACCACCAAATATTT